>SNQJ01S0049334.1:102241-121584 GCA_010110895.2 Picea sitchensis | reverse complement strand
AGTGTTCTGAAGACTAGGCTCATTACTCATCCTTGTGGGATCGTAGATCTGAAAAGTGGATGTGTGTGTACCACTTCTGATAACTCTACGCCTTTTAGAAGGCAATAGCTCTAAAACCAGTGGTAACTGTAACAACCGATGGGACCTGCGAGGAAACTGGTCTGACTCCACGATGACTTACGACTCTCAACAAATAAAAATATATCCTAAGGCCAACTAGTAATCAAAGAGAATACCAAAAAGTCAAACAACCAATATGCATGCAAACGGGCTAAAGTGGCTGAGTGGCCTCCCTCACTAAAGAAGGTATGCCTCGTCCAGGAGGGACCTGAGACTCCCTGCTAAAGTTTGGAGGTAACATAATCAGTTATAAGGGCCCTCGTAGGCTTAACAACTAGTCGGTTAGACCCCCCCAGAGAGGTAATCCTCTCTGACTCAGGATACAAGCAAAATAACCCCTACAAGTAACCTATGAGAAACCTAAGTCAAGCAACTAATAAACCATTGTATAACTTATGCACAGGAGAACAGTTGTAAGTCTGGATCATCGTATGGGCAGGGTAGCAAAGCCCGAAACCTTGAAAATAACGCCTCTCACAGAGGTATGGGCACTAGCAAGATCCCCAAATAAGAATAAATCCACAGAAATATCTCTGACGCTAGGTGAGTATCCAGGGGTTATCCCTTTAACTAACTTCGCACGACCTCGTGATTAACTCTGGTGTGAGCGGAGCCTCCTGATATTACCAATTATACAATGGATTTCTCAACTCCCTATCTCAGACACATAAGTTGATCTAATTTCCTTGGAGAAGTTTACTCACAAAATCCTATTCCAAGGCATTAAATCCTAGGCTAGTTTGTGCACCCTAAAAAATAAAATCGTGACTAATCAATTTTAGTTTAAAGCATAAATTTTATTGGTCATGATTACTCAAAAGGGCATGGAAATGAAAATCATGGTGTTATGACTCTGCATAAAAATAAAAATAGATATAATGCAAAGCCTAACTTTAACTTTTCAGTGAATGATATGCTAACTAAAACAGTGCAATCTTCAATTTTAATTCTACAACTGAGAAATAAAATGCAATCTTTCGCTAAATGTGTTAAGCTAATGATAAATTTTCAAAGACAAAAATACCACCCAATGCAAAATGCCTATTTTTTGTATTTTCAATGTATTTAAAAAAGAAAATGCATGGACTGATAAGCGACTTGATATACAACTTCTACTGTGTATAAAAGCAACCACTCGAGTAGAATATCAAACAGCTAAGCAGACAACCCAACTACCAAGGAAAAATAAAAAACGAAAAACAAAGAGAAAGATGTCGCCCAAAAATTCAACTCCAAAAAGGTTTCCTGTCATCCCAGATAATCTCAACAGGAAGCACAGAGACCCAAAAAGGCTCAGTGATCCTCAAAACCTACCCAACAATCACTAAACCAAGCAAACAATCAAGAGGGAAGTGGTATACTCTCATGTTCAAGAGAAAAGGGCATATATACGCTTCTTGTAGTGGGACAACAAGCATATACATGCGACTGTCAGGGAAAAAGGGGCGTATATCCTTTAAAACAAGGCTAGGAAAGGTTAAAAGGCTGAAAACTTAGACCCAGAGTGAACAAACTCTATCCAACTGTGATACGACAAGAAATACAAAAGAAAAAGAGCAATGTAACAAGGAAAAATACTTCAACCCTTAGAAGGAAGATCTATCCCTAGTGAAGTCGCCAATTCTATTAAAATAAAAACTAAAAACAATAAAAAAAAAAAAAAAAAAAAAAAAAATTCAACTCCAAAAGGTTTCCTGTCATCCCAAATAATATCAATAGAAGCACAGAGACATAATAAGGCTCAGTGATCCTCAAACCTACCCAACAATCTACTAAACCAAGCAAACAATCAAGGGGAAGTGGTATACGCCACAAATTAAGAGAAAAGGGCATATATACGCTTGTAGTGGGACAACAAGTGTATACACACAACTGCCAGGGAAAAAAGGGTGTATATCCTTTAAAACAAGGCTAGAAAGGTTAAAAAGGATGAAAACTTGACCCGTGAGTGAACAAACTCTATCCAACTATGATATGACAACAAACACAAAGGAAAAAGAGCAATGTAACAAGGAAAAATACTTCAACCCTTAGAAGGAAGATCTATCCCTAGTGAAGTCGCCAATTCTATTACAAGGTAAAAACTCTCTATGGCCAAGGTTAAAGCACAACAAACAAGTATGACTACGTAAATCAACTCAATTCCAACATGTGTTATATAAACCACGTACACGAGAAATAGCCTACCTGATCCACAATCAAGCTTGATGTTGTTCCACCCTAAGGAACACTTTTGACCCAAAAGCCTTATAACACCAAGAAGTTCTCAACGGTAACAAGCCGGATGCAAGTATATAGTGACAATATATAAAATGAGTTAGCACATTAGATAGCACAATCCGTTAATAAACATCACAAACATGCACATGGATAATAATCATTTATTTTCAAGATATAGATAGGATGGGAAATGAGTATTTCTATTAATAATTGATCCACAGAAGTATCAACATTACAAACTTTTGTGTCGGCACGGTTTGAAACTAAGAAACCAAGTTCCTTCCAACTAGGTCTCCACCACTTCAATCCTTCACCAAAGGCAAGCTCATAGCAAAGAGATAAAGAGATTCTCTTGACAATAAGGGAAGAGCTTGGAGGCTGAACACTATGTTCAAACTTGAGGGACAAAGGGATGCAGACTCAATATGAAGTAATTTCTCCAGAGTAACTTTGCTCTCAAAGTTGAATGCTTTCTCTTTGGTTTTCCATAGCTCGAAATTGTGCTCTTATAGCCTCCAGAATGCAACTGAAGGGCCGATTCGGAACGTTTCCAGTATATGGAAGGCCAAAGATCAGAGATATTTTGTCGTGACATGGAAACCCGTCCTCATTTTGTATTTTTTGGCACAAATCCCAATATACGCACGTTGTAATGAAGCAGCAAGCGTATACGCACCTTGCAAAGCAGTTAGGGAGCGTATATGTGGAAAAATATATATTTTTGGCTCTGGATTTATCAAAAAGAGGTTTGATAAGTCTGCATAGGGAAATGGAAAAAGGCCCTCTATGCAAGATAGCAATGGTGAGGCAAATCTTTCTATAACAAGAGTCAAGAAGGACTCCATAGCCTTGAAGGTAGAAAAATAGTGAAGGATACAATATTCTTGCTACAAGAAAATGAAAAATAATATAATGAGATGAGGTATGATGCATGGAGTGGATGATTCATCTCTATGAGAAAGCATGTGAGTATAGGATGAAGGGATTGTTGTATATGAACTAAGAATCCTTGTCTAAAAGTACACAAGCAAGGAAACTACCTCTATTATCATAGTGCACAATAAAAGTAGGGTACATGTGCAAATGGAGGATGTGTAGCATTCCATTGGGAGCAAAGTAGTCTTGAGTGGCCAAGTAGTGCTTCACAATGAGTCACTCAATGAATTATTTAAAATTGAGCAAAACTATGGATGGAAAAGAATATTAGAAAAGATGACATAAAATAATATTTCATAGTGTTGAAATGTCAATCAATGATAAAGATATTTTAAGACCGGTTTGGTCAAGGAAATCATGAGTGGCTAGTTAGATTACAATGCTAATGTTCAATTGGAGTACTACATGTTATAACACTATGAATATTGAGAATTTAGCCAAGAGAGGTTGGGATAGTTTTTCTCTTCCTAAAGAAAGCAATTGTGAGATGGCAACACTAATGGATCCAGTGTTTATAAATGCATAATGGCCAAGTGGGGGGCTTGGCTAGCAGGTGTAGAATAGGGGCCACTGGTGCACAATTGAGTAGAATAGTAGTGCATAGGGAAGTAAGGTTCTACAGGGATTGAAGGACAACCATCTACAATGACAAGCTAAATAATTAATTGAATTTGAGATAGATATGCATTGGAGTGCATGATAGAATTAATGGATGATGCATATTCTAAAGATAGAATGCATGTGCATAAAATAGGCATGAAAGATCAAATGCTTGGTACATATTGATGTGCATTTTTGAATGTGGACATGCCTGGACATGGTTTTGGCATTCTTATAAACTAACATTGGTATGCTGATATGTGTGTGTGTGTGTGTGTGTGTGTGTGTGTGTGTGTGTGAATTAATAATGTTATGATAGATTGTGTATCTAAGAAATTGGTTATAGCATGGCTAAAGAGGTTGATGATGCTATTGCATATGAAAACCATCCATGTGAATACAAATGAAGATGGTAAAATTTTGATAAAGAGGTCAATCAAAAGGATCCTTCAAGCTTCTACACGATATCAGTTGAGCCGGTAGCACCAATTATTGTAATAAAAACCATGTGGGTATGCATTTGAGGGTGTTCATGATGTATAAATGTTGAAGGGAATTTAGGTAATAATTCCCTTAGCTATATTTTCAATATTTGATTTGATGTAAAGGAAGGAGGAATTGAGTATGAAAATATTAATTGTTGCTTGAATGCATTTATGAGAAATTTAATTGCATATTGTGTTATGATTGTTTATGTGATCATAACCAAGTTAAGTCAATAGACTTTACTTTTGTTGTAGCAATGAATGCCATTATAAATGGTCATGTATGAGTTCGTGATGTGGTTGGATATGGAAAGGCTATAGTTCCATCCAAGTGCATAATGGTTTTCCCCTATGTAACTGAGGTTTGGACTAAAAACGTTTTTCCTACACTAAATAGAATTAAGGGAAGATGTTCCTAGTGTTGTGTATGGGTTGAAGAGGAACGTATCCAAAGGATCAAATGTGTTGTGGGGAAGAGTTTGGATGATTTATTGAGGCATGGGCCAAGCCTTCCAAATCGCATGGTGAAATGCATGAAATGAACATATGGTATTCCATATTCAATGCAAGGATGCATTGTGTGGATGTCGTCATGAGTATTGGCACATTGGTTTTAATTATGGGCAATGCTTGATTGCATTATGAAAAGCTTGGTGATATGATAATGCATGTACAGTGAATGATAATTTAATTCTAAATAATATGATTATTGGTTTAATGCAATTTTTTTTTAATGTGAATAATAATGAGAAATGATTGAATTGTTGGTAAAAAACAAATCTGAGATCATTCCATGAACTGTTGTAATTGTCATGAATGCTAACAATCTATTTGGATGCATTAGAGTTGAGAAAATGTAGGAAGAATGGTCCTGAATATGGCATGGATGTAAGCCCATTAAGGAGACCGATGCCTACTACTGTGCGATTCAAATATAATTAGTAGAAAATCTCATGCCTAAGAAATTTTGTTTCTCCTATATAAAACAATTTGAAATTTATAATTTAAAATTGTTAACAATCTGTTTGGATGCACTAAAGTTGAGAAAATTGTCGGGAAAATGGTCTTGGACATGGCATGGATGTAAGCCAATAAAGAATACCAATACTTGTTGTCGTGTGAGCCAAACATAATGAGGGGAAAACTCGTGCATGGAAATTTTTTTCCTTATGTAAAACATATTTGAGAAAATTTATAATTGAAATTTGTTATGATATGCTAACAATTTGTGTGGCTGAGGGAAGATTAAGAAAAACTTTCAGGTAGAGTGATCTTGGATATGGAAAGGACATTAGCCATAAGAAAGATTGATCTCTACACTTGTAAGAGCCAAATATAATGAACATAAACTTCATGAAATTTTGTTTTCCTGTACAAAACAAATTTGAAAATTTTATGACAATGTCTCATATTTATTGCATGCATATGATGTAGATGAAATGATTGCCATATGTTATGCATTGCTAGTGGAATTCTAGAAGAAAGTTGAATTAGTTTGCGCAAGAACTCCTTGGAAAATGATTGATCGCATGAGGAACTGTATAACAGTGAAAGGGATGCTTGAGCCTAGAGGGTGATTGATCCAAAAATTATCTTTAAAAGACTTGGTTGAGTTTTAAGCATGTGTTAAATTACCACTTAGGAATTAAGAAAAGAAGAATATCTTAATGAAAGAATATTGCATGCATCATAAATAATGCAGATCAGAAATTAAGCATAAAGAATAACAAATCATAACAAAAAGGTTGTTAACGGAGTTCGACAAGGTTGCCTACATCTTCGGGCCTTTGTCTCAGTGGGGTTGCCTACATCTTCGGGCCTTTGTCTCAGTGGGGAAGGATTTCTTATTTCTCTTCAATGCTTCAAAATTAAATCAGAAATGTATCAAAAGGATTACAAATTGGTTTGGTTGTGTTCTTCTTGACCTCAACTGACGACACTGAAAATTTTTGAGCGTAGCTCCCGAAATTGGCCTCCAAAGTTCGTTTACTCAATGGATTCCCTGCATAAACATGGCTTCAAGCTTCACAAAATCATCATCATTATGCTAATATGAACCTCTTGGACTATCAAAAACCTCTAATTTATATAGGATTTTGGTTGGGGATCCTATTCCAACTTCCTCCCAAGATATGGCCTCAAAAAGGGCTCCAGATCCTCAGTTTTGTGTAAAACTCTGCCAAAATTAGCATAAAAAATCCAAAAAATCCATATAATAAAGTTTAAAATCCAATTTTGGAAAATTATTGGGCTGCGTCCCTTTTCTTATGGGATGGTCATGTGGAGTGCCCATGTGGCCAGAATCTCGGGCCAAATGGAACCCAACCCCCGGTTCTCGGCCCTAGTCATGTGGACAAGTATTATTCCTCAATGCCTTAGTCATATCTTCCCTGGTCTTATGCCTTGGTCGCGTGGCTAGCCCCCGCTGACCGAGGATTATCCCCCAAATACCATGAACTGTCAATTTAAAACCATAATCCGCCACTTGTTTTAACAAGTAACGTCGGTGGGGAGTTGGTTAGTGCATTGGTTGTAGTCCATTGCTCATCCTGTGAGGTCAAGAGTCTGATCCCGACCAAGGTGGAAACAAAATTTTTACACAACCAACATTGGATAAATCTGGGGTGCCACATGGAATCCTATAATTGAGCCACATGTCACCTTTGGATTGGCCCGTACAATCCAGCCAGCATGCACAGTCACCTGCCACGTCACTGCCATACAACCACGTGTCATACCCTGAGCCTTCCACATTAGCATTCATACAACCAAGTCACCTGCCCAATCAACTACCACATCATCATCCATACTGCCCAGTCACCCTACCACACCAACATCCATATTTCCACCTGTCATCTTTACTGCCACGTTTCAGCCTGTCATTGGGCCATGTCAACATTTTTTACAGCCATGTGTCATGTTCGTACAATGCCACATGTCAATTTTTTATTGGTCCACATAAGCCCCTGAAAATGCCAAAAATGAGTGACATGTGTCACCTCCTCATGCTTCCATGTGTCATTGATGATGTCATCATGACATCACCTATCATACTGCTGACGTTAGCAGTACGACCTATTGACTTTGACCAGTTTTTTTTTTTTGCCTATTTGGGAAATCGATCAGAACGCGATAACTTTCACATACAGTGTCCATTTTTGAAAAACATTATATGGCCAATATCGACACGACGAGCCCAAATCAATACGTTGGTTTTGTCCAATTCCAAGCACTTTGATTTTTAGGCCTTCCTGGATCCATTTTGGATAATGCCTCCCCACTAAGACATTTTGGTCCTCCAAAAGGGTATTAACCAGTCATCTGGTGCGGGATAGGCCACCCCACGTGTCCTTGTCTTTAAACTATGTCATGTGAACCTATCGCATCATAATCAATTTCAAAACAACCATGACAACTGAGAGCATATTTTTAGCCACTTGAACTCATTCACATCTCACTGAGGCCACTACCATCCATGTTGAAAATTTTAGCAGCGATAACATCAAAAATATGACAGCAAATTAACTAATATGTTTGATGTGCTTGCACAACATTAACTTATCTTGAAGCAAAGTATGATTGAGTTTCCATTCTACAAACATCTCATCTTCATGGTTAATATCAACTTCTTTACTTGGCACAATTATAGGTGTGTTTCTTGCATAAGTTGGCTTCCTTAATTGTTCCATTGTTTGAAGAGAATGATTTGCTTTTAAGTAGTGAGCATGTACGACATATTCATTGCCTTCTTTAGTTAAGTGATATTGATTCTTTTCCCTGTAGAATATTTCTTTGCGATCATACAAATAAGGGTTTACTAAGACCATTCCACATTCATTTAGTGGCACCACATCACATGTTACCTCATCCACAAAATTTGATGAAATTACAAACTTTAAAGTGCATTGCTTTGTTATGTGCAATTTATGATTGTTGTTTATCCATTTAAGTGAGTAAGGTTTATGATGTAGCTTAGTTGTCAATTCCAATTGTTTAACCACTTCCTTTGAAATCAAGTTAGATTGAGTTCCACTATTTATCAATTTATCGATCTTAGTATGTTTCATTATGACCCTTATATGAAACAATTTACTTCTACAATCATATCCATCATCTATTTTACCTATCAAACCAACTACTGTGATTTTAGTCTCATCACGTGAATCATATCCCAAGTTTTTTGGTCGTGTTGTTGTTGCAACTGTTTGCCTCCTTTTCCTCTCTTTACACCATTTTGGTCTCTTCTATGGATGCAATTGCCAACAATCCTCATCATCGTTCCCTTCTTTCTTGCAATGCTTGCAAGAGAGCTTCTCTTCCTTCCTTGTCGTTGAATTTTTTTTCTTTCCATTCCCCTTTCTTTTGTCCTCTTTCCTTGAAGACGATTCCCCTGATACACCAACTCATGTTTTCCCTACTTCAATGTATGTTGCTTGAACAGAAACCTCATCAACATTAGTAGGTCCAAACATAAATACAGTGTTACGAATATGTGTAGGTAAACCTCCTATATACTTCATAAGAGTTTATTGTGTGTGTAATGGAATATTTAACATTAATGTCATCTTACGAAATTCACCCGTGTATTCTTGCACTGTTTATCCTTTTCTTAGTTTAAGACTTTTCCATTCAATTGAAGCTTTTTACTTATAACCCAAAGGATGAAATTTATTTCTAAGTGTAAAAACAAAATCTTTCCATGATGGAAATACATTACCAACTTGTTTTGTACCATTTTGCAAATTACTCTGCCACGAGATGAGTGTTGTTCCTGCAAGATGAAGAGATTCCAATTTGATTTGGGTTTCCTTATCTTTGATTTGTTGCACACTGCAATAAACTTCCATCTGTCTAACCAAGTTATCAAGCCTCTCAGCATTGACTTCACCATCATACATGGAAAATTTGAATTTCACGTCAAACTTAAGTAAAGGCATATCATGTTTGTGTTTATGGGAATATTTTCTTGCCGTAGAAGTTGCACTTGTACTTGAAGAAGAAGAAGAAGAAGATGGAGGTGAAAGAGGTGAAGGAGGAGGTTTAGGAGGATCCTCTCCTTATTCACTTTTGTCTTGTTTTGAATATTCCCCTTGGAAAGGCCTATTTCATTCCAAGTAATCCTCATATAATACCTTTACCATCTCATACATAGTGAATAAAGTATTTTGCAACTCTATCTTTTTCTGAGACATTCCTTCTTCTGATGCCATCTTCTCACTTTGAGAATTACTCATTCTTGATCCAATCTATGGATATCCTTCTACAAGCTCGCCTTCACTGCGACTTATATTTTCCATGGTAATCATGCAAAATCAAACAACCAACTATCAACCTGCTCTGATACCACTTGATCCGAAAATGATCTTTAAAAGACTTGGTTGAGTTTTAAGGATGTGTTAAATTACCACTTAGGAATTAAGAAAAGAAGAAGATATTAATGAAATAATATTGCATCCATCATAAAGAATGCAGATCAGAAAGTAAGCATAAAGAAAATCAAACCATAACAACTAGGTTGTTAAAGGAGTTCGGCAAGGTTTCCTACGTCTCTGGGCCTTTGTCTCAGTGGGGGAGGCTTTCTTATTTATCTTCAATGCTTAAAAAGTACATCAGAAATGTATCAAAAGGATTACAAAATGGTTTTTTCGTGTTCTTATCGATCTCAAGAATCCAACACAACTGACGGAACTGAAAAAGGTTGAGTGTAGCTCCCGGAATTGGCCTCCAAATTTTGCTTCATCAATGGCTTCCCTGCATAAAAATGGCTTCAAGCTTCACAAACTCATATAATTATTCTAATATCAACCTCCTAGATTGTCACAAACCTTTGATTTATATATAATTTTGGTTTTGGATCATATCCCAACTTCTTCCCAAGATATGGCCTAAAAAAGAGCTCCAGAGCCTCAGTTTTGGGCAAAAATCTCCCAAAATCAGCATAAAAATCCATCTAATAAAGTTTAAAATCCAACTTTGGCAAATTATTGGGCTGCACCCCTTTTCTTCTGGGCTCCTGGTCATGTGGAGCACCCATGTGGCCAGGAGCTAGGGCCAAATGGCACCCAACCCCCGGTTCTCGGCCCTAGTCATGTGGACAAGTATTATTCCTCGGCACCTTGGTCATATCCTCCCTGGTCTTATGCCTTGGTCGCATGGCTAGCCCCCGCTAACCGGAGCTTATCCCACAAATCCCTCCAACTGTCAAGTTAAAACCATAATCCGCCACTTTTTTTAACAAGTAACTCTGGCGGGGATTGGTTAGCGCATTGGTTGTAGACTGTTGCTCATCTTGTGAGGTCAGGAGTTCGATCCCGACCAAGGTGGAAACAAAATTTTTACACATCCAACATTGGATAAATCCGAGGTGCCACGTGGCACCATGTGATTGGGACATGTGTCACCTCTGGATTTTCCCATACAATCCAGTCATCATGCAAAGTCACATTCCACGTCACTGTCGTACAACCATGTGTCGTACCTTGAACCTGCCACATCAACATCCATACAACCAAGTCACCTACCTAGTCAATTGCCACGTCAGCATCCATACTACCCAGTCACCCTACCATGTCAGCATATGTACTACCACATGTCATCCGTACTGAAACGTGTCATCCTATCATTGGCCCACATCATCATTCCATACAACCACGAGTTGCATTCGTACAGTGCCACGTGTCAATTTTTTATTGGTCCACATAAGCCCCTAAAAATGCCAAAAATGAGTGACACATGTCACCTCCTTGTGTTGCCACGTGTCCCTGCTGATGTCATGCTGGAATCACCTTTCGTACTGCTGACATCAGTGGTACGACCTGTTGACTTTGACCAATTGACTTTTTTTTCATGTCTGGAAAATCGATCAAAACGCGATAACTTTCACATACGGTGTCCATTTTCAAAAAAACATATATGGTTGGAATCGATGCAACGAGCTCGATGCAATTTCGTTGGGTTCGTCTAATTCCAATAACTTTGATTTTTAGGCCTTCCTGGATCCATTTTGGATCGGTGATTACAACAGAAGAACCAGGTTTTTAGGCTTGAAGGGTGTACACCTTTGTGGGAGTTACACTGTAGAAGAAGCAAGTTGTTAGACTTGCAGAAGAACCAGGTTATCAGGCCTGAAGAATGAAATCTTGTGTGAGTTGCACTGCAACAACAAGGTTGTTGTTGGTTATGTTTACTCGTATTTTTCCTAGTAGCGAGTTAGTTTGAGTTCCCATTAGTGAGATTCCTAGTTACCTATGCCAAAAGACCTTGATAAACAAATGGTGCAACCCAATGGAATAAGGATAGTAAAGGGGGCATGTTCCTTGGGTCAACCTTGATAAAAGAATGGTACATCCCAATGGGCTGAGAGAAATGAAGGGGATACATTCCTTGGGTTGGGTAGGTTGGTGGAAGAGAGATGGTGGAAATAGGGATAATTGCAGGAGAATGCCAATGGGTGATGTATTTATGGTTTTTGAGGTCGCATTTCTTGTGTATTTATATCTAGGTTGGGATGTCTATGTGATGTTAGGTCGGAGAACCTATATGTTTATTAAATGTCGGAGAGACTAGCTTTGTAATTGCTTGTACATCGTATGGTGTTGTGCACTAAGGATAGTGCAAAAATAAGGGGGAGGGGAATGTAACATCCCCAGTTTTAATCCCCACAAATTGTAACATAATTGTATAAACATGGATTAGGATGGTGAGCCGATATGATTGGGGAAAAGAGCCCATATTGATTAATATGGCCCGAGGGCCAAATTGTGTATTATGTAAAGTGAAATAATTAATAAAAATAGAAATCGTTGGATCTGATACAGGAAGGATGAAAATTATGGGGGGGGTATGCTTCCACAAGAAAGAGGGGTATAAGGGGAGAATTATTCATGGGTATTAACCCAATCCACATTCTTGAATTATTATCATCGTGTTTAACCTTCTAATTTGATGTGGAGTGTGTTGAAAACCAATCATTTAACTCCTGTAAGAGGGTGGGTGTGAGGAGTCCCATCCCATAGTTATTGGAGAGCATGGGAATGAGTACAATCAGCTTGGGGAAGAGTGTAATTCAATTCAAGCAAGAAAACAAAGAGAGGAAATTTGTATGGCCAAGGGGGATGTTTTTGGACAATTACGTTTTTGGAGGGAGAAGATTTTTTACATGTAGTTTTGGGGCAAAAAAGGAAGAGCAAAGGACTGGGAAGAGGACCAACCATTTTATACTTGAAGTTATACATTGTTTGGTTGTGTTTTATGTTGAGAAAGAGGCCCGTGTGCCTGTAAAAACGAGTTGTAATCCTGTAGTGTGTTTCCTATTGAGGAAATGACTCAAGATCCTTGTGTGGGCTGCTGTGAAAAACTCCTTGGGCAGTTGAGAGTTTCTGAGGGTCCCTAGATAAGGGTTCTTGTCTAACCAAGTTCACTAAGAGGCCCTAATAAACTAATGGTACAACCCGAGGGACTATGAGCAGAAGGGGGTACATTCCTTTGGTACTGTAGGTTGTGGGGAAGAGAGGGAGTTGGTGGATTGAAACTGTTGTAGGAGTGGAACTTGGGATTTTTGGTTGTTGAGTGTGGAGAGTGGACAACCAGAGGGCGAGATGTCCTTGTGGACTCATAGCCTTAGCTTAGGGGTGGTTTGTTGTTGAGATTGGAGCAACAATGCCTATGGTTGGGAAGTGCATTCTTCATTTGCATCTAGTTGGATTATATTAATATACATATAAGTGTTTATATTATGTGTATTCCTCTTTTTAAATGCTTCATTTGAATGTTGTGTAATTCTTGGGTGTTTACTAAATGCATTCATTATTTATAAATGTTGTAGATGCATGGTTAAATCAACATGTTGTTTGTTGTGAATTTTATGACCATGCTTCCCCTTGATTTTTTGTTATATGTTTGGGGCATTTTTAATTCGTTTTAGTCGGGTAAGTCGTTTTTCGTAGTGACGAGATTCAACATTGGTGTTGGGTACGTTACATTGGTCTTGAATAACACATAGCATCTCCAAACTTATCGAAGTTGGTCATATACAACCTATCTCCTCTCTTTCTGGCTCCCCCTTTGTCTACCACCTACACTCCACCAAGATTAATATTATAAAGCTAGTGACGATTGCAACAATATTCCTAATGTGTCTTGAGTTTTTCAACTTGTTATCCACTGTCAAGTGATAATATTTCATATGTAATAGGTGATATTAGGGGTCTATTCAATCCACTACTTGGTTCCACATTTGGAAGATACCTCATTTCTTGTTCCATTGGATTTTTCCAGGCTTAAGCTACTAGACAACCAACATTGGCATACATAATAAGCATTTATAACATTGGGTGTTTGAGTAACAAAAATCTAGTATTTAAAGTCATTGTAAATTCCATAGGTTGTCGTAAAAGTCTGATTTTTCACTAGAAGGAATTCAATGAAATGGATTTCATGGTGTTTGTGTAGCACTTCTTGTTAACTTTATAAGTATGCATTTTGCACCAACCTATGATGGTTTCAACTTAAAGTTGGGCGGAGGAAATTTTGCAAGTGATAAATATAAGCATCTAGATAAACTAACCCTCGATCATAAACTTGGTGTTTCCTTTATTGTTGTGGTTCTTCCATTCACATTTGATTTTGTAAGTCACCTCTAGGACTAGATGTCTTTACATTGCTAGGTCAATGTATCAAATCACATCAATGGCATAATTCCCTCTATAACAGATCTTAGTCATTGTGGCCTTTCAACATGTTTTTGAATCTCCCATGCTCCGACACTCTTCATGTGCGCTTCACCCAGGCTATTCTCATTCACCTTGAAGACAAAACTTAAAGTCTTGAAAAATGAGATTTTCTCTCGATTTGTTAGGAAGCCAACAAGAAACATATTAATGGATGGCTCAGATGGCTTGGAGAATACTAGAGTAAATTTCCAATAACAAAGTTTTTTTTGCATCTTATCTAGATACGATTTCCACATAAAAGTTGAAGAAAGTCTCAACCCAAAATGAATACCAAAATATGTAATAATCTCTCCTACACCTTTATGAATTCAATGATAATGATCTTTACCATTAAGACAAAATCATATTTATATTTATCAACCACAACATTAGAGACTCCATATAATGTGACTAATCAAGAGATGATGAGTTTCACTACTAATCAAAACTTAGTTAAAAAAAAAAATTCATCAACAAAATGATTATTAATAGCCTCTTAATTTTGTGAGACTTTGATGTTTCAAATTAGTCCTTGATCACTCACTATTTCAATTTCAAGTGGATAACCAACTACATCTACAATAACATAAATATAAAGAACAAAAACTCGTTACTTTATCGAAAAAATATAAAACCATCTAAAAATGACAAGACAAAACAAAACAAAACTACTATGTTTGGAGGGAGATCCAAACCCCAACTACACAAATATCTCTATGATAGAGCCTTAATCACTTCTATCATATAATTTATTCAAATCTATTTTGAAGAAACAAAATGTTGCAAGTTGCGTGTATGTTTTGTTGATGTGATGATATGGTGATGTAATAATATTCGAGTGAATTGAAGATAATGACGATTTTTTTTGTTGTTGTTGTGGTAATAATAGTACTCATAATAATTTACGCCATCTTAATAATAATAAAATAATAATAAGTGAAATAAGTAAAAATAATTATGAAAAACTTGAAACTTATAATAATATATTATTTGAGAACTTAAATAAAATTAATAACAAAAATAAAAATACTTATTAAAATATATATTAAAAATATATATAAAGTTTTAATATTGTTAAAATAAAATGAGATTAAATATAACTTGCTTTTACTACATAAATATTTTTGTTTTTTAATTAATTAAAAAAAATAAGGTTAAAAGAAAACGGTTAAATTTTATATATATATATATATATAATTGTTAGTAGTATTAAAAAAAAAATGAGCTTAATGTAAAGTTATGCAATATTAAAAAAATTACAAATTTTAAAATTAAATAAACCTTTTATTTTAATTTAAAAAAGATAAAGTTAATAAATTTACTTAAATTAATGTAAATAATTTTTTTTATAATAAATTACTAAAAATAAAATAAAATCAAAACAACTTTTATAGATAGGAAGATTGAAACAAGATAAAATTGGAGATTAAAAAGTTTTGAAAAAATCTGTATTATTATTATTATAAAAATGCGTGATCAAATTACTTTAATTTGAAAAAGATAAAGTTAAGTAAATTAAATACATTTATTTAAATTAGTGTGACTCTCATGTACTTAATTTGTGTCCAAAATTGGAGATTAAAAAGTTTTAAAAAAATCTATATTTGTAAAAATGTTTGATCAAATGATAAACCTTTTACTTTAATTTAAAAAAGATAAAGTTAAGTAAATTAAATAAATTTATTTAAATTAGTATGACTCTCATATACTTAATTTATGGTCCTTTTGTAATTTAGACTTTGTTTAGTGATATTGGATATTGTTGATATTTGTACAAAATATAAATTGAAATGGCTAAAGGTTGAGATGAAATGTTTTTAAAAAAAGTATGGTGATAAGTTGAGATTAAATAGATTTTTTTTATATAGTGGGAAAATTTATTATCCGAGATAACCAACAAATGGAATCATCATTGTTATTTGTTATTTAAGGAAAACCATACTACCACTTCTTAACTAAAAAGAAATACTTTTAAATCATTATGACCAAAGATTAAATAAACTCTATCACCAATATAATAAATTAAAATGATTAATAACTTTATTATTTAAAAGAAATACGCTCTAACAATTTTTGGCTAGATTTCTAACAAATTTGATTGAAAAATATGCTCGTAGTAAAAGAAGAATTAAAAAATAAATCACAAATTGATACAACTTACCTTATAGAAGCAAAGAGGCTAGGAAAAATAATTGATCACAAAGATATGTTGATCTGTGTCAAAGTAAGTTGTAATGACCATAAATGTAGCATACTTAGTAAATCTCCGAGCTTAAAAGGGTCAGGAATATTTATAAATGAAGACTTCATTCCCGAAGACCAAGATGAATTAAGGAAGGAAGTTCAAAAGGTAAACAAAGTCAGGAAAGAAGGAAAATGGGCAATAATTAGAAATCAAAAAGCTATTGTTAGGAATAGAGACTAGAAGAATAATAATAAATAGGAATTTGGGACACTCGGGATCCTTTTTGGAATTGTCATGGCTTTCCATGGTGCAAAGGTCCTATGATAAGTTGGATCCCGAGTGATATTGATATTGTCTGTCTAGCTGAAACTTGGGAGCATGAGGAGTCTAAGGTCCCTAACATGGAAGGATTTGTCTTGTGGTCGGCATGGAACAAAACATCCCACCGTAGAGGGATAGGAGGCATAGCTTGTTATATTAGAAAGATCATTTCTCCTCACATTCAACTTCATAAGATTGACCATGTTAATCAATACATTTGGATAGAAATTTCAGACACCAATGCTAAGAAGATGTATATAGCAATTTGTTATTTTGCACCTATTAATTCTATTTTTTATAAGAAAAATAATCTAGATAAAAATTGTCCCTATCATAATTTAGAACAAGATATTTATAATTTGAAAAATGAAGGTAATATCCTCTTGCTAGGAGACTTTAATGCTAGGATTGCATCTAAACAAGCTACTATTTTAAGTAATGACTCCAACCATAATCCTTTATGGCTAGATGAGGACCTTGTTTTATCTAATAGCTACAAAATAAGCTCTGAAGACCTGATTGAGAATTTTTTTGGTACCGAGTTGGTCAAGCTCTCTAGCTCTCAAGACCTAATAATTTGCAATGGAGTAATGAAGTAGCCAAACTCCAACCAGATGACCTGTATTCATGGGCTAGGTAGTAGTGTTGTAGATTATGTGATATTCGATATCCTCATTTCCAACCAAATAACAACTTTTGACCTTTTAAATGACCATGAGCCTGACTCTAATCATAAACCTTTAACCCTAACTCTAAATTTTTCCATGCATATGAGCATCATTGAAGAGAATTTTGATAATCAAAGGAATTTGTGCTTTGACAAAAGTAAAGTTGACATTTTCTTAAAGGATTTAAATAGTAAATTAAACCTCCTAACTTATAAGGACAACATTGAAGAACTCTATCATAATTTTACAACTACCCTTTCCACTTCTATTAACAAGTTATCTTTCGAGGTGTCCTATAAAAAGAATAATAGAACGACCAACCCTTGGTATGATAAAGAATGTAAAATTGCTAGGAAATCCATTAGGGATGTTTCTAATGAGCCCTTAAAACTCGATAAGATCAATATGTACAAAGCACTAATTAAAAAGAAAAAAAGATACTATATCAATAAAAGGCAAGAGCAACTTTCACAACTATACAAGTTGGATCCTAAGAAGTTCTGGAGCCAAATTCTAAAACACAATACTAAATAAAATAATAGGATTCCCTTAAGGGACTTGAATTCCTACCTTAAAAGTATTTATGAGTTCCCTAATGCCATGGACACCATTCCTATTGTCCCTACAAAGGAAGAATTTTTTTCTTTAGATGACATAGAGTTCGGGGTTAAGCCGCTCGTAAATGGGAAAGCTAAGGACATTGAAGGCTACCAAGCTGAAATTTTTAAAATCGGAGGGTCAATCCTTATCCCTCACATACACAAGATCTTCAATTTAGTAGTCAAGCAGGGCTCCCCTAAACCTTGGACGCAAAACCTCATTGTTCCTATTTTTAAAAATGGGAATAGAAACATTCCCTCTAATTATAGGACCATTATGATTAGCCATATTTTAGCCAAGCTTTATGGAATTATTTTGGAAAAAAAGATTAGCCTTTGGCTAGAAAGTCACGGTAAAAGAGCTAAAGGCCAGGCCGGGTTTAGGAGATATCATTCAACTGTGGACCATCTTGTTACCTTTAGGATCATTGCAGAGGAGTTCCGCAATACTAAAACCAATATTTTTTATTGTTTTGTTGACTTTAGAAAAGCTTTTGACATGGTTCCTAGGAAAAACCTTTGGAATACGTTGGAAGAGATAAAAGTGCCTCTCGAGTTGGGGGTTGTTGCAATAAGGATGTATGAGAACGTTATTGCTAAGTTTAAAAACACCGAGGGCTGGTCAAAAGAGATTAACTACAATATCAGAGTCAAACAAGGTTGTCCCTTGTCCCCTACCCTTTTTGGCATATACATTGACAAGTTAGAAAAATGCTTGGAAAAAGTAGGTTGTGTCGGCCCTACTCTCACTGGTATAGTCATCAATCTTCTTCTTTATGCCAATGATATCATTATTATGGCAAGGAGTCCCCATGGTATTGAAAACCAACTAAGAATCCTCAAGGAATGTTTCTCCAATATGGGTATGACTGTTAATACTGATAAGACTAAGGTCATGATTACTAAATCCAATAAGATCCCTTATGATACCTTTGTAAATGACAACAACAAATTGGAGGAAGTGACTTCATACAAATATCTTGGAATTGATATTCACCACAAGCTCAATTGGAATTATAGCATTGAGAAAAGGATTATTGGGGTATGGAAAGCTTATTATGGGCTTGAAAACAAATGTAAATTCGCTGATCTTTGGAGTTGGGATAAGAAGAAACTCCTCTTTGAGACTCTTGTTACACCTGTTATTCTTTATGGATGTGAAGTCTGGGGCTGTAGTATCTCTCATGAATCCTAGAGAAAGATAGAGAAAATACAAAAGAATTTTATAACCTATTATCTCAAAATTAAAGGAAATACACCCTATCCCATCCTCCTCTTAGAAACAAGCCTCTCCTCCATTAAGAGCATGGCTATGACTAGATACCTAATGTATAAGAACAAGTTAAACAACATGGAAGACAAGAGGCTACCTAAAATTGCTTCAAAATCAAGTCATAACCACCATCGACTTAAGCGAGGATGGCATAAAGATGGTCGGTCTTGGCTAAACTATTGGGGAATCATGGAAGAAACAATTTTGCATAATAAAGATACTATTA
>SNQJ01S0049334.1:60890-88964 GCA_010110895.2 Picea sitchensis | reverse complement strand
AATGTTTCCAAGTCCTTAGAGAAAGAGCTTACCATTGGATTTGTATAGGTGTAGGATTTGAAATCTCAACTGGTGTTGATTGAAATGTTTCCAAGTCCTTAGAGAAAGAGCTTACCATTGGATTTGTATAGGTGTAGGATTTGAAATCTCAACTGGTGTTGATTGAAATCTGTCCAGAGGGCACACAGAAGACCTGACTGTTGACTATATTGGCAACTGAGGCAAACTATTCTATTCCTTCATCCTTTAGGGTATTTTTTGGATATCTAATCAATGAAGTGTAATTGTGTATGTTTGGTAGTGAAGCCGTTGAAAAGTTCTATGACTGGCAGACATATGTAACTACATAATATATGTTTTCCTGGTCTTTTCTTTGGAGGTTTGGGATGGCCCACAACCTTGGAAATTGAAATGCCGGTGTAAAGGCTATTTTGACCATTAAAAATGGGTCAATTTTTAAAGCTGTGAAAGTAAGAGAACATGTAATGCATTTTTTTCTTGCCATTGTTTTCCAAATTTTGAATAGCCAAATCTAAACAATATTTTGGATGAAAACCGATTTTGGACCTTTACCATTCGGCATAGTTGAAATATGTTATATTGAATTCAACTTAAAATATGTAGAAATTGGTTGAAATAGATAATGCGCATGTCATATATGAATTTGAGGATGTCAAAATAAAAAACTTCGAATATTTTAGCTTAATAAATTGATTTTTCCATTGGTTAAATTGCAGTAAAAAATATTGGAAATTTGTTTTTTGTTTTTTATCCTGTGGTTGACAGAACTAAAAGTTCAGTTTCTCGAATAAGGATTGATGGCCACACCCAGGCCACATTGAGAACAAGGGTGTACCAAATAATATCATGAGTAGGTTTAAGCCCCAAGCTTCGCTAGCGTAAAAAAAAAGAAAAATCATAAGATCTCGACAACATATCTGTCTATATCAGGGGAATTGTTCCACACAACTGAGCAATTTGTAAGAACTATGTGAAAAAAGCAACCAAGCAGTGAATTGATACAGATTGCAACAAATCAATGAACTCTTTAGAGCGTAGTGTTACCCTGAAACACAAAAGTAAGGATCTAGAAATTCCAGAGAGCATACCAAACAAATCATGTTTTTAACGGCACCAACCAACCGTTAAATTTTCCTGTTGCAACCAGCCAAAGTGATTCCTGTTAAGTTTGTATGGTCAAATGTGCCCATTGGACAATGAAAACTCTTTATCTTGGACACATATTGGACTGAACATACAATTTGTCTTGTACCTGAATAGTGGTGACAATGGATTTTATTACAGATTGTTCTGCTACAGTTTTTTGACGGTTTGAGGATCAGTGTCAGGATCCCCATATGAATTCAGAACAACAACATAGCCCGACATTGTACAACGATGATGTAGGTGGAATGAGAGGGTGAGAAGAACGAACGCAATCCAATGATTTGGCATCGCTTATTCAATTCATTTTATAAAAAATATGTATGGATCTCTCAATGTTGCTAGGTGGGGTTTAGTAATCTGTCTCTCTCTCCATTGCTTGGTGAGGGCGGGGGTAGGTTGGATCTCTCCATTGCTTCAGAAAGCTGTTCTTCACTATGCTTAAAGTCTTCCCCCATTAAATAAAATGAAAGTAATGAATTGAAGTCTACCAATATAAATAAACGAGAATAGATCCCTAATAAACACGAACTATTTTTATTTATTTTTAATCTGAGCAAATAAAAAAGACATGAAGTTTTGCACTATTTCTCATTCTTAGCGCCTGCCCTTAAATGTCTGCAAAACGCTGTACATAACCAAAAAAACCTATACTCACATTCATAGGAAAGTAATTTAAAAAAAAACTATATTCACATTCATCGGAAAATAGTTTTTAAAAAACCTATATTCACATTCATGGGAAAACAGTTTTACAAAAATTTTGGCAGGCAGACAAGATACATGAGCTCATATGAAAGGCAAAGAACTGATTGTCTGGCTGACAACAAACCAAAGTACGCCATACATAGCAAGAGAAGTAGTAGCTCCGATCAAAAGTAAACCCCAAGATGAGATTTTATTGCAGAGCAGGCCTGCAAGAAGACCCACCGTCTTGCAAGAAGACCCACCGTCTTCCTAGATGTCTGGCTTTCCTCTAGTTTCTTTCTGATCACACTTATCTAGTGATCGACAAGTTTTTTTAATGCAAAAGAAAGATAACTTTGCAAAAAAAAAATTCAAAGTGATATGAAAACCAGAGCGACTCAATGAAGCAAATGGATTAGGTTTTTAAACCAAACGGCCATGAAATTACAAATTAAATTTGCAAAAAATGAGTAGACTTTGCAAAAACAAATTCAGAGTGAAATGAAGACCGGAGCGAGTGGGTTATTCTTGTGAAACTGAGTCTCGTAGTGCCTCTGTCTAAACAAAGGGCATTTAACTAAGGGAATTTAACTAGTGTTGAAAGCCCAAGAGCTAAAGGCCCTTTTCACTTCAAAGCAAACACTACTATGATTTATGGTTCATGCTCCATGATGTAGTCCCAATTCTAAACTCCATGGATAAAAATGACAGACCCACAAGATAATGAGATCATTACCACCCAGTAAGGCAAATAACTGATGTCTGGCTGACAACAAACCAGCGTATGTCATACCCAACAAAATCAGTAGTAGCTTCGTTCAGAAGTAAATCCCAAAACGAGATTTTATTGCAGAGCAGGCCTGCAAGAAGACCCACTGTCTTCTTGGATTCTTGGCTTTCCTCTGGTTTCACTTACATAGTTATTAACACGGATATCTTACAATGCATTTGCAGATCCTGCAGTAGTTCCAGCCCCACACATAATCAAACAGTGAAACACTCTCATCAACTACTAGGTGCCGCTGGTGATATTTTGTATGAGAACTTGGCAGATTTTGCATCCCAACACGGCCTTTCCTATGTCAAGGAAATGTTACATGCATACGATTTTGAAGATAACCCCGAGCAATGCCTTCGCCCTGAAGCTTTAGAGATAAGTGGGGGCAGTCCGACACGAGTAATACATGCACAGCCTTGGTTAATTAATTAATTACAAATTAGATGAAAAGTTACTTTAATTATAGAAATTAAACCTAAATTTGTCATGGCACCGTTAATCTAACTAGTGTTAGCTGCCACTTGTCTACCATGTTGCGCTCTAAATTTGACTGGCGACATAGGCTACGTGTATCGGGCGACTCAGAACTAGACAACGATGGATTTTCTCCTGGCACCGGGTCACCTGCTTCTTGCCATGGCTTTGGATCTTCCTTATCTAATCGCATCCCCTTCGTTCCCCAGGCCCCCATCGCTTACCTTCTCCTTATTTTGGAATACCGTTGGTTGCTGCTGCTGCTCCTACCCCATTCTGGTTAGACGGGATACCAACCATGAACCACCCCTTCGAACAAAAAGCATAGTAAACACACCCCCTCGATGAAGAACCGTAGTACGCCCATTTTAGCTCCTCCTCGATGAAGAACCGTAGTACACCCATTTTTTGCTCTGCCTAGATATTTGAGGCCCATTGCTCCGCACCTTTTCCATCCCATACAGACAAACCCCTGATCTTTTAGTAAGGGCGACTTCTTGGGTGGATGGGCACTTTGAAACATTGTCATTAAATTTAGATACTCCCAACCAGGTATCGTACTCACTCTCAGAGGGACTGTATTTCCTCCACTCCTTATTCCTTTCTTTGGCCTTGGCCTTCACTGGCTCGTATAGAACCAACCGAAGACTCAATTGTTGCAGCCAGAATATTTGAATAAGCAGAAGGTGGTAGGTTGAGGCTAAAGCTGATGAGTAGGTCGCTCCCTATGATTTTGGTTTTGTGCCTTGGCCGTTCTCAAAGCCTCGCGCGGGGACTTGATAGGTCACTGAGCCGTCAAATCAACCCCCAACTTTCTCTTTCTATTCATACATCTCTACATTCATTTTTCCAGTAAATATGAATAAGTTCGCATTCTGTCTCTATGAATAAGTTCGCATTCTGTCTCTAATCAACCATTTTCCTCTACTTTACGTTCAATTAGATATAATCAACCATTTTCCTCTAGTTTACATTCAGTTTCCATCTCAAATTCAAACCTCTACTACACAGAGCCAACCTCCTTTAACTTGAGTTCTAATTTTGAGGGTATCTATATATTCTTACAAAATTGCACCCAGCCTCATCTGTTGAAAAATCATGCACATTATATGGGTGAGACAGACCACAGTGAGCAAGGAATCCACGATAGGTCTACCTTGCTAGTTAACCAATGCCATGTTGGAAAATTTCCTCAGTCTCATACTTCAATTTATTTTCCATCATATAACGTATGGTGATTTCCTCGTGAATATGATTGAATTGGACGTTGTTTGTGTTGTTAGGGGCACAGAGAGCAACGACTATTGTAGAAGGATTGCATTACAAAGTACGATGGTGGAGGATTGTAGGGTCATCGGGTTGGAATTATATCGTGAATTATGCATGGAGGGAGTCATTTTCTAGACCTTCACAGTACGCTCAAGTTCTCTTAAAGTTCAACAACAGATGTGGTCCTAAGAAACTCAAGTTCCTGGAGAAGCGAGGCGCACCTACCCTTCCTTCTCAAAGAAGTAAGTGTATCTTTAATTAAAAAGATCTCTCTATTTGAATTTATGAACTAAAGGCGTTCTCACATGGACCCGGACCCAACACTCGCACTAGACCCTAGACTCTGTCAACAACTGACTTTTATACGGCTGGAAAATGGTCGAGCTGGACTGATCGGTACGTGATGTTACATGCAGGATGGAAGCTCGGTACGTGATGTTACATACATGATGAAACCACCTAGTTTAGGCTATGGCCATCAACAGCAGTGGACTCGACCACCATGCCAACATGAAAAACAAAGGGGCTATGGATTTAACGAGTATGGAGGTCGCATTAGTTATAATAAGTTTAATGCAGGAGGAGGCTGCGTGACGAGCATCCAACAAATAATTCCACAAGGCCAGATCGTGAGGGTCTTCTCTAAGTCCAATCCCAACTACGCTTTGACTATCAGAGATGGTCGGGTCGTCATGGTATTCTACAATCCCAATGATCCCACAATGCTAAAATTCTCATTTTCTCAGTTGTCTGCATAGATTCTGTTAATACATATTTTCTTGATGGATCTTTGTTGATATATATTTTACTTACAGGATGGAAGCATATAACAATGCGATCCCCGTATTATATGGTGCTCCCTCCCGTGTTATCCTAATAGCTTTGGGAGTGCCCTAGATAGATAGGGAAGGTTTAGATCTATTCTTTTATTATTACTGATTTAAATTTATTTCAAAATCTCTTTTTAAAAAAAAAAAGGTCTTAAAAGAAATAAAATAATAAACAGTAACAGTAACCATGAATAAAACATAAAAGTATAAATAGGAGGAAAACAGTAACAGTAACCATGAATAAAACATAAACTTAGACTAACCACGAATAAAACATAAACTTAAATTAATCATGAATTAAAAAAAAACTTATTTTGAAATAGTATGAACTTACCAATGTTTCAACCTTGCAGAAACAATGACAACCAAGTAATTGGTGAAACAGTGATGACTGAACTTCTGATGAATCCAAAGATGGCTGAACCAAGTGATGGCTAAACCAGTGATGAATCCAAAGAGGAATATATGTAATCTATGTGTACTTTGGTTGTTCATATGATGGTGGTCCTGAAAGTCAACTGCATTGTGAATATATAAAAAGCATTGGCGGTGGTGGTGCGTGATCAATAATGCCAAAATTCATGCATACAAAGATTTTCTAACTTACCCTAAACTTACCCTTTCGATGATTGTGACTTACCCACATGCCCTTTAACTTACCCTTTCGATTGTGCCTTACCGACATGCCCTTTTGAGACCTTCCATAATTGTTTAGCAACTTTCGAGACCTTTCATAATTGACTTACCTTTCGATTGTGACTTACCGACATGCCCTACCGATATTTCATAATTGTTTTGTTTAGTAACTTTCGAGACCTTTCATCATTGTTTAGCAACTAATGGACATAAGATATGCCCCTTTCATAATTGTTTAGAAACTTTCGAGACCTTTCATAATTGTTTAGGGACTAATGGACAAAAGATATGTTATTGTTTAGCAATAAATAAATGCATTATGAAAGTTTGGTTATAGAATATTTGCATAATTCATTCTATCAGGTTTTATTAATGAATTCTGTCAGGTTTTATTGTATTTATTGACCTTAAAAAGAGTGATCTCAAAAAGAGCTCAAAAAGAGTGTGAACGCGAACGCATAAAACTTAAGCTACAATGAAGATAATGAGTATATATGGTTCCAAACTTATGATATGTAAACACATAGATAATAAGTATATATGGTTCCAAACTTATGATATGTAAATACATAAAAACTTATGATATATAAACACATAAAAGAAATGGTGCAATAAAATATTTTTTTGGACAACCAACTCTAAATGCTTGGAAAAGAGGATGGTTAGAAAGTGAGTATGACTTTGATATAAAGCATATCAAGGATAAAGAGAACAAGGTGGTTGATGCACTCAACACGAGAGTGAATGAGATGCATGTTACAACCATTAGCATGCACAAATCATATTTGAAAGACAAAATTTTAGAGGCTGCAAAATCAGATCAACATTATGTGGAAATAAAACAAAAATTACAACAAGATATTTTGCAACAGAAACTTGAAGATTATGAGCTAAAAGAGGATGGATTCCTCATGTACAGGGGCAAATTTTATGTGCTAAATTTTCAGGAATTGGAAAATCTGATATTAAAAGAAATGCACAATATTCCTTATGTTGGGTACCCAAGCTACCAAAAGACAATTACAATTGTCAAGAAACAATATTATTGGCCATGTATGAAGAAACAAGAGGATGATTTTATTTCCAAGTGTTTGGAATGTCAAAAATTCAAGGTTGAGCATAGACACCCAGACGGTTTCTACAACCATTGTCCATTCCTGAGTGGAAATCTGAAGTTTTAACTATGTATTTCATCACTAAGATGCCCAAAGAAATCAAGCAACATGATTCCATCATAGTAGTGGTGGATAAGCTTACTAAAGCTTCCCACTTTATTCCAATAAAGCTCACTCACAAGGTAGCCAACATTGTTGAGATCTATATGAGGGAAATTGTTAGGCTACATAGTGTACCCAAGACATTGATTGTATCTAATAGAGATCCCAAATTTACATCAAACTTTTGGAAAGGATTATTCACAGGATTTGGGACAAATCTGCACTTTAGCGCAACCTCTCATCTAGAGTCAAATGGGAAAACATAGATATTCAACTAGGTGATCGAGGACATGATAAGGATGCATGTGATGGATAAATCGTCAAAATGGGAAAATTGTTTGCATTTGGTTATAATAATGGGTATCAAGCATCTCTAAAGATGAGTCTGTTATATCAAGATTTGCCTCACCCTATGCAATCTTGCACAGAAGGCCTTTTTCTATTTCCCTATGCAGACATTTCATCCCTTTTTGCAAATCTCAAAGCTAAAAATACATTTTTTCCACATATACGCACCTTGCATACTATACAATATGTGTATATGCAGGTTGCACCACTACAGCCTGCATACATTGGGAAATGTGATGAAAATTGAAAAATGGTGTTGGGTTTCCATGTCACGACAAGAGATCAATGATCCTTGGCCTTCCATTTATTGGAAATGTTCTGAATCAGCCCTTCAGTTTCACTTGAAGGCTATAAATGGGCAAATTCCGAGCTATGGAAAATAGGAGAAAGAATTCAACTTTGAGAGAAAAGTTACTCTGGAGGAATTACTCACTTCATATTGAGTCTACATCCCTTTATCCTTTAAGTCTGAACACAGTGATTAGCCCCCAAGCTCTTCCCTTATTGAGTGAGAACTCCATTGTCTATCTTACATGATCTTGCCTTTGGTGGAGGATTGAAGTGGTGGAGGCCCAGCTAGAAGGAACTTAGTTTCTTGGTTCCAAACCGTGCCAACACGGAAGTCTATAACTTATTCACTTCTGTTGATTATATCTTAATAGAAATACTATTTTCCCATCCAATTGATATCTTGCAAATATTTGAATTATTATTCCATAGGCATATTTGTTATGAATGTTAATGGATTATGCTATCGAATGTGCTAACATCATATTTTATCACCATATGCTTTCTTTGATTGGTTGTTGAGGACTAGTTACAAGTATATTGCTTTGGGTCAAGTTCTCAACGATGGACTTCATCGACGTCTCGACGAGGTAGGTCTTTTATCTTGTCTTGTTAGCATATTTGTTTATATAGAATACTTGAGAATAGAGTCGATTTCTGCAGTTATTTCCATCTGTTGTGGTTTTCTCCTAGCCATAGAGAGATTTTCCTCCTAAAAGAATTGGCGACCATACTGGGGATTGAATCTTCTTTATTTGGGTTTGGAGTGTTTTTTCTCCTTAGATTGCTCTCGTTCATATTGTGTTTCTTGTCGTATCATTGCTTTCCAACCTCTGTTCACTCTGGGTCTAAGTCTTTCAGCCTTCTCCTTAGCCTAGTTGTGTCTTTGACACATATACGCGGGTTTTTGCTTGATAGTCACGTACATACGCATGTTTTCCTTCTGCAAGCTGCGTACATATGCACTTTTCCCTTGAATAGTCACGTACATAAACATCTTCTACTTGTTTGTTGGGTTTGGTGGTTGTTGGGCAGGTTTTGATGATTTTTGACTCTTTTTGGGTCTCTGTGGTGACTGTTAAGTGTCTGTGGGATGACATGAAACCTGTCTTTGGTTGAATTTTTGGGTAGTGCATTTCTTGTCATATTTTCATTTTGATTGTCCTTGTACATTGGGCTGGTTGTTTTTCTCCTTGGTATCCTACTTGAGTTGTCTCTTTCTATACACAGTAGAGTCTTTATATATCCAACTTTTGTTCAGTCCATGGATTTTCATTTTTCTTATATTGAAAATACAAAAATATTAGTCATTTTGCATTGATTGGCATTTTGATCTTTTGAGTATTTTTCATTTAGCTTAGTGCATGTAAAGAAAGATTGCATTTTTATTCAGAATTGCAGAATTGAATTGGAAATTGCATTTTCAGAAAGCATATCATTCACTGGAAATTGAAGTTAGGACTTTGCATTGTATTCATATTTACTTTACTTGCTGAGTCATAACATCACTAGTTTCACGAACGTGCATTTTGAGTAAGCATGGCCATTAAAATTAACGCTATAATTTAAAATTGATTAGTAACGATTTTATTTTCTAGGGTGCACAAACTAGCTTAGGATTTAGTGCCTTGGAATAGGATTTTGTGAGTAAACTTCTCCAAGGCTATTAAATCAACATATGTATTTGACTAAGGGACTGAAGAAATCCATTGTATAATTGGTAATATCAGGAGGCTCCGCTTACACCAAAGTTAATCACAAAGTCATGCGAGGTTGATTGAAGGGATATCCCCCCAATACTTTCTTAGCATCAGAGATATTTCTAGGGATCTATTCGTATATGGGGATCTTGCTAGTGCCCTTACCTCCGTGAGAGGCAGTGATTTCAAGGTTTCAGGCTTTGCTATCATGCCCATACGGTGGACCTGACTTACGACTGCTCGTTTGTGCATCGTTCATAGAGTGGTTTCTTAGTTGCTTGACTTAGGTGCAACATAGGTTACTTGCAGGGGTTATTTTGTAGGTACCTTGGGTCAGATAAGGGTCGGACAACACACAACCTTTATGGAGGATTACCTCTCTGAGGGGATATGAACAACTGGTTGTTAAGCCCACGAGGGCCCTTATAACTGATTTTTTTACCTTCGATCTTTAGCAGGGAGTCTCAGGCCCCTCTTGGGCGAGGCATACCTACTTTAGGGAGGGAGACCCCTTTCGGGCACTTTATCCTATTTGTGTGCATATTGGTCATTTGATTATTTTTGATGTGCTCTTTGATTACTAGTTGGCCTTAGGATTTGTTTTTATATCTTAAGTCTTAATTCATCGTGGAGTCGGACAAGCTTCCCCGCCGGTCTCTCCGTTTGTTACAGTTACCATCGGATTTCGAGTCTTTTCCTTCTAAAAGGCGTAGCATTATTAGACATGGTACACACACCTCCACTTTTCAGACTTTTGATTCTACAAGGATGAGTATTGAACTGAGTCATCAAAATACTAGGAGACCCTTGACTCCTACACCTACTATAGTTAATGGAACCCCTTCGACTCCTGCAACCACAATGGTTGTAGTGCCAGAGCAACCTATCATTATTTGTTCCCATCCTATAGTGAGTGTTCAACCTATTTCCATGAACCCATTTGGGTCTCTTGGTCACTCACTAGGCTATAATGTCCAGTCCATCCCTATGGCCTCTAGTTCTTTTCCCTATGGTATGTCGAATTTTACTTCACGGTTTTAAAACTCCATCCCAACTGTTGGCCCTAATGCTAGCATTGGTCTTAGGGGCACAACGCCTCCTTATACTTCATTCTCATTTGGTGGCTCTCAAATCCCTCAAATGACTCCTACTATGGGAGAAATTTCTTCTTTTAACCCCGGTTCTAATCTTGTTACTTCTGGGTGGAGCAACCAACCTTGCAGACAAGCTTCTACTCAAGTTCCGTCCTATACCCTCACCTCCTCGGTGTCGATTTCGACCAACACATTTGGAATGAGGAATCCACCTTTATCCTCCATATTCACACCTAGAGGAGGTCAGTTTCACACCTTGGGAAACCCCCAACCCGGAGCCACTCCGTCCGGGGGCAATCTTTATAACCCCCATCAGAACATTCCTACTGGAATGATGCCCAACCAACCTCTTATGAATCATCCTAGAGGAGGTTCTTACAATCCTGTAAAGGGCCATGGTTCTTATCAGAACCCTGGATGGGCTAAAGTTCCCCAAACATAATCTTTCCAGGGAGCTTGGGGCCAGATGTTGCAACCCCGTCTCCCTTTTCTGACCATGCTCAACTTTCCATACTTGTCTAAGTTGATGAATGGCCATGTGGATCATGATCCTACATGGCCCCCCATTCCCACCAAGCTTCCTTCTGATATTATGAAATTCGAAGGTAAGAATGGAAAGGATCCTGGTGATCACGTCACTACCTTTCACCTATGGTTCTCTTCGAATTACCTCAATGACGATTCCGTTCAGTTAAGATTATTTCAATGCACCCTCATTGGGGTTGCTGCGAAATGGTATATCGAGCTACCTAGGGGGGCATATGGGACCTTTAGTCAGATGGTGCTAGTCTTCCTTAACCACTTCTAATTGTCAGTTAGTTACGATGTTGGCCTAAAACTTCTGTCGACTTTACGCCAGGACACAACCACTCATATCTTAGATCAAATACAAGAGTGGTGTAGACGGAAGAGGTTGATCAAGACCTGCATTCCTTCAGATTTCCTATTAGAATGGTTCCTTAAGTCCTTGCAGCCCCATATATCGAAGGATGTTGCTACATCCAGGGTTACATCTGAGGAAAAAGAAATCTTCAAAGCCCAACAGTTAGATCTTATATATGTTGATATGGGATGTTATAACAGATTATTATGGATGCACCGAGCTCAAACTATGACCCTAGACAAAATCCTGGACCTCATGCCGATGGCATTGTAGGCTCTGCCAATGTGAAATCCGCAAACTCGGTGACAAGCTATTTGAAAGAGTTGTCTCTAAACCAGTCTACAGGAGGGCCAGCTTCATCTGTGTCTTCCAATCCCACTCAGTCGACGAATGTGCATTCTGTGAAATTGTCAACCGTCCCAAATGGTAACCAACAACCAAGTGGAAATAAGAAGAAAGGACGTAATAATAATCGTAAGGGTGGGAAGAATAATAATAAACCCAAGGACAATAGTAATAATGAGAAGATGAATAATAATGCCGGTGAGGGAAAGAAAGAAAGGCGTAAGGTGAAATTTCCCTGTAAGCTTTGTACATACGATCATGTTACTCATTTATGCCCCAAACTTGCGGAAGGTGCAAGGCTCTTATATCTACCACCCACTGTGCTGACAAATCCTTTCCCACATAACTAGCACATGGCCTCGAGCTCCTCAAATGCCAAAAATGTGGTCGGTGGAAGTAAAAACCCACCGACACAAGACGACGACCATTTGTGCATCAATATGGTCAATTCTCAAGTTAATGTAGCCACCCGGTCTCGCGATTACAGTTCCTCACAGACTGTACCTGGTCTAGAATCTCCTCCTCCTCATCCATTGAAGATGCCTTTGTAGATTGAAAAACCAGATCCACCACCTCGTATTCTGAAAGGAGTACTCAAGCGCTCTACCCACAATCCAAATGCTAGAGTCGCCCAAAATTACTCTATTGTTTAGGACCTGCATCAAACCCCTTGTGCGATGTCGACTCTGGAGGTAATCCAGACATACCCTTCACAGAGGAATGCCTTGCTATCTGTGTTAGAATCTCTAGACCCCAGTGGCTCGAAAGTTGTCAAGTTTGACATCATATATTTGAATCTTCTCTTTCCTTACCATGTGGCATTCCAAATCCATGTGGGGTAATCAAAGTTTACCATCAAACGTGCAGTTGTTGATGAAGGCACTGCTACATGTGTGATGTCCTTGATCTATTGGAAATCTCTTGACTTTCTGACTCTCTCGCAATCTCTGACCATGTTGACTTCTTTTGATGGTCATTCCTTCCACCCTCACAGTATTTTTCCTGCCTTTCCGGTCCAGTTAGGTGGGAAGATAGTAGAGGTGGATGTCGAGGTGGTTGATGCACCCCTCGATTATAACTTGTTACTAGGATGCAATTGGTCTTATGTTATGACTATCTTCATATCGTCCATCTTTTACACTCTTTGTTTACCTCACGATGGGAATATCGTGATGGTCGACCGATTATCCTTTGCATATGCTATCCCCAGTGCATATATTGGACCGTTGATCCTCGTGTCAACAATTCTCATCTGACAAATGAGAATATCAATGTCAGAATGTATTCATCCCTTATGGGTACCTTCGACTTCATGGCACCGATTCACCATGTTTATGCCATGTCCAGCAGGCCCATTTCGTCAGATAGGTCCATCCCTTTCCTCACTTCCTATTTTAATGATCATTGGACCCTACCTTCCTTGACTTCGTCTTGTGAAGGTCAGTAAAATTCTAGAATGGCCATGCCACTATCGGCAACAGAGATAATGTATCAAGTTTTTCTTGACTCTTTCATCGATCCCGATCCTATTACCTCGCCGATGGACGAGGAGAATCCCGTTCTTAAGGCCATGTGGGCCACTTCGATGTCTTGTTCACATGACTACCTCAATGAGAATTTTCTCTCAGACGAAGCCATCATCGAAGCTATGAATGGTTCTGAAACACTTTGGGATGATATGCATCATCACTCTTATTTTCTCCCAGAGATTGCTAGAATCGAACAAGATGACTTTCGATCTACCTTGAATGAGATAGTCGGTCACGCCGTAGTTCCACTTGATACACACGACATTTATGTCGAAGGAAATATGGCGAGTATCTCTCCTACCATCATGATAAATATCTATCGTACCCCTGGCAAGATTGAAAATATACACATTAGTGTGGATTGTTCGCCAGAAGAAATCCTTATCTACACCGAACTCTTCAAGGAATTCCAAGATGTATTTTCTTGGTCATATGAAGAGTTGTCAGGAAACAACCCTCGAATTGTCGATCATGATATTAGAACTTATCTGGATGCTAAGCCTATTCGAAAACCTCTTAGAGCTATCAATCCCCGGAAGGCCCCTGCTATTAAGGCAGAGGTAGAGAAACTACTTAATGATGGATTTATCTACCCGGTTCCTTTAACTAAATGGGTATCCAATCTCGTTCCTGTGAATAAGAAGCAAGGAACCATCTGTGTATGCATGGAATTTCATGACCTGAACAAGGCATGTCCTAAAGGCAACTTCCCGACACCTTTGATCGATCAGATTCTCAACGAGTGTGCAAGAAGCGAAGTGTTTTCTTTCATGGACGAATTTTCAAGGTATAACCAAATTCAAATTAAACCTGAGGATCAACACAAGATGACATTTATTTGTCCTTGGGGTACCTCCGCATACCGAAAGGTGCCTTTTGGCCTTAAAAATTTCAAAGCAACCTTCCAACATGCTATGACCTTTGCATTCCACGATATTAAGCATATAGTTAAAGCTTATCTTGACGATCTTGCTGCTCACTCTCGTAAGAGAGTGGATCACTCTAAGCACCTTCAACTAGTTTTTGAAATATGTTGTTATTATAGAATCCGGTTAAACCCTCATAAATGCATCTTTTGCGTTAGGTCTGGACGTCTTTTGGTATTTTTAGTTTCCAAGACCGGGATCATGGTAGATCTATTGAAGGTTGAGGTAATACTTCGATTTCCTACCCCGCACACTATTCAACAACTTCAAGGTTTACAGGGGAAATCTAACTTTTTACGTTGTTTTATAGTAAACTATGCCAATATCACTAAGGGTTTCATGCATCTTTTGAAGAAGGATACCCCTTTTATCTGGGATGAGAGAGCCTAGGAATCCTTCGATGCTTTGAAGAAAKCCTTGGTATCGACGCCTCTGCTGAAGTCTCTTGACTACAGTAGGGATTACTTTCTTTATGTCACTGCATCCGAAGAGACAACTGGTATGGTTTTGGTTCAGGAGGATGATGAGCTCYGCCAGCAYRTCATCTACTATCTTAGTTGAAACTTAGTCARTCCTAAGMTCAATTATTCTCACATTGAAAAGATAGCATTGGTTGTCGCTCATGCAGTCCAACGATTACGCCATTATATATTTCTTTGCAAGACTATTGTGGTTGTCRATGTCAATCCATTTCAATACGTCCTTACCAAACATATCATAGGGGGRAAATATAATAAATGGATTKTCATTTTACAAGAATTCGATCTCTATTTCGATTCTGCGAAATCCACGAAATCACTAGTCTTTGTAGAGTTAATATCYAACTTCCCAYGATTGGAAAAAGATGTTATCCATGTTGATTCATTTGCATATGAACACATTTTCCTTGTCTCGTCATTCAACCCCTTGTATGGAGACATTGTTCTCTATCTTCAAACTTTGAAGTTTCCTTAGCATCTTTCGCGAGATGATCGACGACGTATATGATACCAAGATAAGAACTACATTATCATCGATGACACTTTGTATCACCGAGGAATAGACAATATCCTGCGTCATTGTTTAACTCGTGAAGAAGCCGAGTCAATTCTAAACGATTTCCACAGTGGGTCTTGTGGTGGTCATCTATTTGGGCTTGCGACAACCCATAAAATTTTGCGAGCCAGTTATTTCTGGCCATCTATCTTTAAAGATTGCATTGAAGCGGTTAAGAAGTGTCACCCCTGCTAGGTTTTCACTCAAAAAATGTGCTCGCATCCATCCACTCTTCGCCTAGTCATTACCGTCAACCCCTTCACCAAGTGGGGGGTGGACTTCGTGGATTGCAACCCAACTTCAACTGGGGGGCATCAACACATTATCATTGTCGTAGACTACTTTACTAAGTGGGTCGAGGCCATGCCTACAGTTAAATCCGACGGGAATACTGTTTCCTTCTTCATATTCAATGAAATTATCGCCAGGTTCAGTATCCTGAGTGAGATTGTCACTGATCATGGCAGTCACCTTCAAAACTAAATGATGGAAGACCTAGCATCCAAGCTAGGGTTTAAGCATGGTCATTATTCTCCTTACTACCCCCAGGAAAATGGACAGGTAGAGGTCGTCAACAAGTCTCTCAAGACCATTTTGAAGAAAAATGTCAGCCAGAGTAAATCCGACTACCATATTATGCTATATCCCGCACTCTGGGCATACTGATCCTCGGTCAAGACTGCCACCGGATTTTATCCTTTCCAACTAGTACATGGTGTGGAGTCGATATTACCTATTGAATGGGAAATCCCTTCTCTTAGATTGGCAGTGGTGCTCCTCCCTGACACTTTCAATCTTGAGTGATACCTCATACACCTAGAGAGTCTTGACGAGCAACGTCGAGACGCCTCTACGACTATCGAGGCGAATAAAAGATGTGTCAAGGTCCAATACGATACGTTTGTTTTTCCTTGGTTGTACGTTGAGGCTGACTTGGTCCTTTTATATGATCAAGCCAAAGAACTATTGGGGGCAGGAAAGTTCAAACCCATGTGGCACGATCCCTATATCGTGCGACGTGTCTTAGAAAAAGGAGCCTATGAGTTAGAAGATTATGAAGGGAACATGTAGGCCGAGTCTAGGAATGGGATCTACTTGAAAAGATATTACACTTGAGCCCCAATCTTTGGCGTAACTCTTTGTATACTAATGTAATTTAGTGTATATATATTTTCCCTTTACTTTTTGTCTTCAGCTTGCTTATCGAGTTTTCCCTTGGTTGGCAGATGTCATGGAATATTCGGTCTACTTAGGATTCGTAGATGGAGCCAGTCATCATACATGGAACTTGGCTTCTGCCGCTTGGGTGGTTTACTCACCCGAGGGTCTACTGGTGTCTTCAGGTGGCATATGCCTAGGGCCATCCATGAATAATGTGGACGAATATAGAAATTTTGCGTGATGCTATTTCACATGGTATTCACTCTTTAGAGGTTCACCTGGATTCTCAATTAGTAGTATGTCAATTGAACGACAGTTACCACATGCACGATCCTACTTTACTCTAATGATTCCTACATGTACGTCTTTTAGAGCGATAGTTTGATTTTATTACTTATCATCACATACCTAGGAGTTCTAATTATGTATCCGATGCTTATGCTAATTTCGTTTTATATTGGCATTTGTCACAGAACTAAAGTAAAGAAAACAATCTCATCAATGTACACATTGTAATATAAGTTAAGACGAAGAACCCTGAAATATATATATTTCAAAAAATATGGTGTTTATAGTACAAAATTGGGACCAACACCCTCAATACACATATACAACCGATAATACAACATACATGACATCTACGTTTGTGGCGCTGGATGTGTGTCATGATAACAAGCTACAACATTTGCGAGACTCCAAAAGATCGCACCCAAGCTCTGGGCACACCAACCATTTTATGTTGCATGGCCTCCGACAGATCCTCTACMTGAACCMTCGGAATCCTATGTGTCAAACGAGACAGGTTTCCCTRCACTTTTTGAAGGATTCTCTCTGCTTMTCCTCCCGCCGCCCCATCTCCCYGATGCCTCCGATGATGTCGTGGAAGCTCGTTCGATYGTCACGGACCTACTCTGTGTCACACAAATGTCTAGTTAGTACTTAAGTACCATCCAAAAATATTTTTGTTTTACTATACAAAAATACAAAAAAATATAAAATATTTAAATACTTTGACATACCTATGTCACAGTAGGCGGTCCTTGGTGGCATTGGCATGTCAGGGTCCCCTCTGAAGTAGATACCTGCATAGTGGTAGTCATCCATAGCAATGACCTGTCGCCTCCACCGGTAAAAGAAATCATCATTGGAGGGTGTTGGCACCCTATCTCCCCCCTAACATCTCATTACCTCGGTCCACCATGCCATGGTTGGATCACGAAGTCCTATAGGAATGATATCGACTCTAGGTCCCAAACCTGGAACCCGCTTGAAGAAAATGATACATAAGATAGAGGCAACCCCGAAGTTCCTCTTATCACCTTGTTTGCACTATGTCACCTGGATCTTCATATTATCTAGTAGTGAGGTGCACCAATCGTACACTGTGGGTCTTAAACACTCTACAAAATAGAACATGAGAAACCTCGATGCCTTATGTAACGAATCCGATCCTCGACTTCAAGAAATATATATCCTCGACTTCAATCCTCAATCATTTCCCATCGAGGTTGAAGCTCTCATTGTCTGGATCCTAGTAATCCACGAGCAACTGTAACAACCTCACCTGGGACCTCATCCCTTTGAGTGCCCAAAATTTGTACAACCTGCATCTTTTCAAGTCCATTTGAGCCCCCAAATCTCTTTCCACAACAACATCTACCCCCTCATGTTCCCTTTCCCTCCATTCTAGCACCATCCTGCCAGAGAAGCATCAATTTTTGAGTTAGAAACCATAAAAAACCTTGTTTACGGACTTGTACGCATGCTACAACATTCACAGTCGCATATAGGGCTTCGTACACGCAGCTTGTATTTTACACAGTCGCATATAATCTCGCATATACGCGACCCAATGAGTGGTATCCCGCGTACACCGAAATAACCAATTTGCACCTTAATTAACTCAAATTTTGAAACCTAAATGAAAAATGTAATCCACTAGAAAGGAAGAGGAGGGGAAGAAGAATTACCTGGTCCAAGCGGTCTTTGATTCCGTCACTCGACGCTCCCGCAATCACCAGTTGAAGATCGAAGGTAATTTGGTCCAATTTTCACTTTTTGGATAAAAAGTCAATGACATAGTAAAATTTGGTTTTTGTTACTATTTATAGCAGTTTTTACCCACTTTCTATAGTTTCGAATTGTATTTTCTCCTAGTAGACTAATACAACAGTGGATTGAGTTGGTTTGTGTAGTTTTCACCATGGATTCTTGCGGTTTTTACCATTATGTTGACCGTTCGTAACTACGGGCAAGTATTTTCACTACCCAACATATAGGATAGGTATCTATTCCATCATGCACACTTTCATTGTCCTATAACTATCACTCATATGCCTTAGGTACAAACCCATTTGTTGCGACACAGAACCTTCCATCTGCTACAAGACATGTCGTTATCAAATGGTAGATACTTACCACACATGGGTACCCTGGTTAGATCCTTTGGTCCATTTGGTGCCCATGCCGAGATTTTTCCGTAGGACCGGGAGTCCCTTATAGCTAATACATGAATTTATTCTAAGCCTCATTTCTCACTCATAAACATGTTGACCATACCTAGAGGACTCCCAAGCGAGTTTTATTTAAGCTCTTTTCCGACTCATTTTAAAAAACTGAAAAGATTGCCGCGTGAACTTGTCTCTTTCACACTCGTAAATTAGATTTGAAAGGACGCCTATTTGGTAAAAATTTATCCATTTTTAAAACCAAGTTGACTAAGGTTACAAAAAAGGACATTTTTTGGCGTTAAGTTGTGATTGCATCTCATGCCCTTGCTTGCAGTATTGAATCTATAGACGGTTCTCTGTTTGTGTTATAAACTGCTTTCCTCAGCAGTCTTTCATCTTCAACCAAGCAGAGCATCGTTTATATCGTTCGCAATTTGACACCCTATACCCAGGAGGGAAAATTCCCCCAAGTTTCCATCTCCCGCATGCATCTCCTTGCATTGAGCATAGGTATGTTCCATTGTTGGAACTAGTTTTTCTTACTTGCGACACTCGTTTCCTCCTTTGTATAATAACATTCATTTGACTATGAAAAAACAAAAAACGACGGGCGGGAATGGAGTATTATATAATATTGGCAGCAGTCATGTCACCTTTGAACATAACACAAATTTATTGAGTCCATTTGTCATCACAATTTTGGGTTTATGATGGCCTTAGGAAGTTGAGCTTGTTACAGAGAGTTTTCTCCATCGACTGGTTACTCTTCTAGTCCCTATGGAGAACTTGATGGATGTCTCCTGTATCTCATGGTTTCATCACTGAGTCTATACTTCCAGAGTTTTCCATATGTCTCATGCTCTTATTCAAAGGAAGTCTATCAACCTGTGTCATCCATTCCTCAGAACTCTTGACTTTGCATGTCGGCCATACCCTCAGTTTGTCTCAGAAGCACATGATGTTGTATTCCTATCACGCACCCTGGTCCTACTTTGGTCATTGGTAGGTAACCTTGAACCCAACAGTCAATGTTTCATCATTAGTCGTTGACTAGGTGGTTTCCCTTACGTTCGACGACAAGACATCTATTCACACATTTGGATTCATGCAGTGTCTTGGTTGTCATTAGCCTTATTGGTGGTTTCCTTGCCTTTTTCATCAATTTTCCTCATTGGCTGCTACTCAGAGGGTCTTTTTCATGTACCGCTTGCACTTGGCACACACGAAATATGCACAGGGTCATTGGTTTGTGAACATGTTCTTCGTTCGATTTCCTCCAAATCATGAAGCTCCTTTTGTAAGGTCTCTTCCAACATAGCCTTATAAAACATAAATTTAGATAGAGAATGCCAATTAATCAGTTTAAACAGTAAATTCTAAAATTTTACAGTCCATATAGTCACAAATAATCATAAACAAACTACACAACATATTACACATTTTTATACATAAATTCATATCATAACTTTCATCCTTAACAAAATTAATAGAAGAAAAATACATCTTGAAGGAGGAGTATGTCCCTTGCTTTCCTGTTGTTGTTGATTGCTTGCAACTGCCCAAAACTGAATCTTTCCTCCCTGTCATCTAGTAACAGAGCCTATCTGGCTCCCTGGCTCCAGGATTCTGTGAGGATTCCTGGCCCCCGAACCCAAAACTCCCAGCAACCTGGTGCACCCCTGTAACAGTCCACCCAAACTCCAAACTAGAAAAATATCCCCAACAAAAAAATACAATCCCTGCTCTCAAAATGCTCCCTTTCCCCAAAATTCAAAAGGTCCCTCTCCCGAATGCCTCTACCCGCTCATATCCTCCTTCCACTCACCGCCTCCTCCCTTCATTTAATGCCACCCACCTTATCCCTCCATTCAATACCTTATCCCTCCATTCAATGCCTTATCCTTCATACATTAAGTTTTCTAATAAATAAATAAAAATTATTAAGATTTTAATTCATTACCCAAAGCTTTAATGAGTTAATTAATTAATTAATCAACAAATATAAACAATAAATAAACAATATTATTAATAAATAATCATTGTTTAACTAAAATACATTAGTACAGTTAATTATTTAATTAATTATACTTGATAAACCTTAAGCAATCATTTAACTAGGGTTGTTACACCTGCTTTGTACCTCGTGCTGAATGATGAGAGATGACTTAATGATCTCCTTTCAGTGGGTCTCCTTCCATCGACTTCAACTCATCTATTCTGGAAATGAGACCTAGAAAGCTATATGTACCTTGAGGCTTGTAGTCATTAGTGGTAGGCTCTCTCGCTATTGACAGTTGGGAATACATCAATGTCTCTTGATCGATGGATTCTTCAAGTGTTCGACTCCGACTCCTTTATTCACACTTGTAAGAATGTACCTAGTACCTTGATACCTACTTTAATCATCGGTAGGTTGTCTCGCGTTTGTTAATGGTATACCTCAATGACCGGTAATCAAACAATGTCTCATTGTGTCCGACCTCAACTCCATTTTTCACACGATGTAGATTTTCACTTTTGGCGGATTGTGTAGAAGACTTGAAGACATTAGTATGTGGCCGCAACTTTCCTGAGTTGTTGCTTCCTTTTCATTGGACCAGTACCTATGTGACTCCAATGATCATGGGAGATCAGATTGTACTCCATTGTATACAGATATATTCAAATTGATTTTGACACTGGTTCTACTGGGCCTTGTTCATGACTATGACAACCTTTGGCATGTAACCTCACTTGTATTTTCCCATTCATGGCCACAGATAGTTGTTTGGTATATTTTCACATGGATCTACAGTGTAATTCAAATTAGCAGCCATGTATGCAAAGTCAGTGGAGATTGTAATGAGAAACTAGTTCTTCTAGCAGGTTCCCCATCACTCCACTTCTGGGTTTTTATAATGTATTTCGGCCATCGCAGATACTCCTCTAACCTCACACATTAGGGGGCATATGTTATAGCAAGATTTGCCTCACCCTATGCAATCTTGTAGAGAAGGCATTTTTCCATTTCCCTATGCAGACTTTTCATCCCTTTCTGCAAATCCCAGAGCTAAAAATACATTTTTTCCACATATACGCACCTTGCCTACTATACAACATGCATATACACAGGTTGCACCACTACAACCCGCGTACATCGAGAAATGTGCTCAAATTGAAAAATGGTGTCGAGTTTCCATGTCACGACATGAGATCAATGATCCTTGGCCTTCCATATATTGGAAATGTTCCGACTCGGCCCTTCAGTTCCACTTGAAGGATATAAATGGGCCAATTTTGAGCTATGGAAAAGAGGAGAAAGAATTCAACTTTGAGAGCAAAGTTACTATGGAGGAGTTATTCACTTCACATTGAGTTTGCATCCCTTTATCCTTTAAGTCTGAGCACAGTGTTCAACCCCCAAGCTCTTCCCTTATTGAGTGAGAAATCCATTGTCTCTCTTACATGAGCTTGCCTTTCGTGGAGGATTGAGGTGGTGGAGGCCCAGCTGGAAGGAACTTGGTTCCTTGGTTCTGAACCGTGCCGACACAGAAGTCTGTAACTTATTCACTTCTGCAGATTATATCTTAATAGAAATACTATTTTCCCGTCCAATTGATATCTTGCAAATATTTGAATTATTATTCCATGGGCGTATCTATTATGATGTTAATGGATTATGCTATCGAAGGTGCTAACATCATATATTATCATCATATGCTTGTTTTTCTTGGTTGTTGAGGACTAGTTGCAGGTATATTTCTTTGGGTCAAGTGCTCAATGGTGGATTTCATCAAACGTATGGACGAGGTATGCCTTTTATCTTGTCTTTCTAACATATTTTTTTATATAGCATACTTGAGAGTAGAGTTGATTTCTGCATTCATTTCCGTTAGTTGTGGTTTTCCCCTAGACATAGAGATATTTTCCTCGTAACAGAGCCCATTTGAGACACTTTATGGAAGAAAGTGAAACACACCAGTGAGTTGGAAAAATCCAATAGAAAGAGTACTGCTTGGGCCAAAATTAATCAGGGAAATGGAAGAGAAGATGGTGAAAATAAAACAAAATTTAAAGGCTTCCCAAGGCATGAAGAAAATTTATGTTGATAAAGGAAGAACTAACTGAGAGTTTAAAGTGGGTGACCATGTGTTCTTGAAAGTAAAGGCCAAGAGAAGTTCCCTGAAGTTGGGAAATTGTTCAAAGCTAGAAGCACACTATTGTGGGGCATTTGAAATCATAGAGAAGAATGGCCTTGTTGCATACATGCTTGCACTACCTACATCCATGTGTATTCATAATGCATTCCATGTATCTTTTCTTAAAAAGTATGTACCTGATGTTAATCATGTGATTTATTGGAATGTGATTCAGGTGGAACCAAAAGGCGACTTTCAAGTGCAACTGGTTTTCATATTGGACCAGAATATCAAGCAACTTCTGAATTGAGCCATAGGGATAGTAAATGTACAATGGACCTGGTACAGTCCTGTTTAGTTCTAATTGATGATGTCAATCAAAGTTTATATAATGTCAACCCGGGAAGGTAAACTTAGAAGTGCTACCTAATATATAGATCTAGAAAGATTCCTAATGTGTCTGAGATCTTAAAGTTCCCTTACAAGAACATATTCATCAAAATCTCTTTCAACAACTAATCAAACCTAGATCTAACAATTGTCAAGATCCTAAGGTTCTCTTACAAGAACACCTGAATTTTAGGATCTCCTCCAATATTAGAACATTTAACAAAACTTAAAAGCTGAAATGAAACAAACCTAAATCTAATAATTGTCTAAGATCTTATGTTTCTCTTACAAAAACACTTTCAAATAAGATCCTTCCAGTATTAGAACATTTAACAAAACTTTAAAAGTTGAAATCAAACAAAAACATAAATAAAGTTATACCTAAAATAAGCAAATCAACATGCAAGTGAGGCCATGGGGGCCCTCCATAACTCCACAAGCACACCACTTCAAAGGAGACTCAAATGTGGAAGCAAAATATGATTATTTATTTCAAAATCTCCAAAACCAACTCTAAGATTACAATTCTTTCTAATTCTAGGATTACAAGCTTACAAATGAAGGAGGTAACACTCCTATTTATACAAAAGCTATGATAACAAACTCATAAATGTGATCCACTAATCTCCCTTTAGTTCCATACATCTCTCAACCATCTAGACACATAACCCTATCCTCCATGATATTCTCCATGAGGTCCATGATCTCTTCCATGATCTTCTCAATGATCTCCTCTATGATCTCCTCAAATTCGAATTTGAACATATAGTGCCACATAAAGGTGCCTAGGAAGTTTCTTTTGTACCTACACATGCCAACAAACTCATTCTAATTGTTAGGTATAAGTATAAGCATATTATTTTTTAAAGTTTAACCACAAATCCACTTAAAAATGTTAAGAATTGATAAAGTTTGGAAAAACATAGTTATAACCCAATGATGAGGTAAATGTAATGATGTGGAGGTGATATGAAGGTGAAATGGAAGTAATTGTGAAGGTTTTAGTGAATTAATGGAGTGAGAATATGAACTATTTCGAAACCCTACAAGTCCTAAGGATGCAACTTGGGAGCACCACGATGCTAAGCGGGTAGAGTGCCCACATCGTTTGGAAGACTTTTGAAGCTTTGATTGTACATGTGTATATAATGCACTAAGGATAGTGCATAAATAAGGAGGAGGGGAATGTAATACCCCTAGGAAAAACCCTAATTGTAATGTAAATGTACAAATAGGTTGGTGAGCCTTGGGCCAGAGTGCCTTTGCATATATGTATTTTGAGGCTAGATTGCTTGTATGGTGATGTAGCCAAAGCCTAAGATTCATTCACAAGATCAAATAAACCATGCAAACACATGAAAAATGAAAAAATAACTATCTTTTATTCCTTCTCCAAGTTAAATATTACAATGGAATTTCAACCCCTTATAACTACCATCTGAGATTTTCGAAAACAACTAATTTTAGAAAAAACAACTATTTTTTAGAAAAACAACTAAATTTAGAAAATTCTCGCATGAATCTAAAACTGACCACTAACTAAGAGCTAACTAGAGAGACATTATTTTCCAACTCATGTTTCTGATTAATTTCATACCCTAAGAGATAACTGATAATTGAAAAATTAAAAATTCTTGTAACAACACTAAGACCTCAATTTGAGGCATTATATGAAGAAATTTAGCCCCAGAAAAGTGTCGAAACGATGTCCAATTAGATAGATTGGAAGATATATCCAGTTGTCGCGACAGTTAACTCTTCGAGACGTAAATCCTCATAAAATTTAAGCCCTAATGGATAATTGATTCAAACGTTATGACCCTTGGAAAATCCCCGAAAAATCCCTGCATCATGTGGTTATTAGGCTGGAGTGCGAGAAGCTAAAAGGCTAGTGAGCCTATCTTTGTATTATATAATCACAGTCATATTTTATAAAAACACATCACTTCTATAGACCAACCAGACAAAAGAGTATGGGAGGCTAAACTCCACTAGAATGGGAAAGGGGGGCTAAGACTCTAGGAAAGGGGCTAAGCTAAGGGGGCTTAAACTCAAAGCAATATTTTATTAATATTTCTAAGGTCTAAATTGTAAGGTATGGGATATTCATTTTTTCCTAAGTCTCTAAGGGGGAACGTATCACCATGTGGTGGGTCCATGATGGGTCCATGTGGGGGGACTATGTAGTTCCCAACATGAAAAGTGTCAAGTTGGGAACATGCACATATAATTGGGCAATTTATTTCATTTATCCCAGTCATTTCACTCATTATGCCATTATTATTATTCTCTCCTACCATCCATACTATGTTGTTTCCATCACCTGTACCTATACCAAAGAAAGATTCAGAGTTGTGGGAAACCAATAACCCAGGAATTGGGATGACGTGGTGGGTTTTCAGGACCATGAGTTATTAAAGAAGCATGTTTCCATGCATGTGAGCATTCTCTCCAGGTGAGAGAAATGCTAGGAATTAATTCCCAAGGTGCCAAGATGCAATTACAGGGCTCTGAGACTTCTTGTTTGGTGTGTTGTTGAAATCCCCGAAAGGGAAGTGGGGAAGCCAAAGGAATGTTGAGAAGAGAAGGGGCACACTTCCTAGGGTGGGACAAACATGTGGGGAATGAGGGACCCTAGGTTGTCTGCTAGAGTTGGCACCTAAGACTGAACTTTTTTGTTATTTGAGAGACCTTATCCTGGTTTAGGATTTCCTTACCCAGGTGGAGTTTTAGCCCCAGCTCGGGGGTGAGCTGCTGTTGAGTTTATGAGAAACAAAGTCTAAGGATGGGAGTAAATTCTGAGGTCTGCATGTAGTTAGTGTTTTATTTACAAAAGATAAGTGTCTATCATGTGCTTTTTAAAATTAGTTTGTCTGTAATTATGAAGTTATGTTATGGTTTTTTCCTGTATAATATTATTTATGCTTATTTTTTATTATTCTGCATAGTTTTGTGCATATGCAGAACATTTTCTTGAACTAAATCGGTATCAAAGTTTGGAAATTTTATTGTGGCATTGCCTAGCTCAGGTTTGGGGATGCTACAGAAGCATAACATAATTTCCATGTATGTTATGTTCGTTAATGATTATGCTTCTAGAAAATCTTTTAGGAAAAACCTATTATATATCAATGGTCATCCACTCATTGATGGAAATTGTAGGGTTCATAAATATCTAAAAATTCTCATTGTTCACTACTAATTTTTTATTTGAGGAACAATTTAATGAAAAAGTGTTTGTCACAGAAAGGAGGAATACAAATTTTTTGTTGTGCATGAAATATATAGTTAATATCCTAGTGATGAATTTTTAATAAACTATAAATTTTGTAGTCTAAAAGAAAATTAACAACAACTATAGTAATATTTCTCATCTAAACGTGTGGGTGTCAAATCCAATGGCACAGTGGGATTAGAGTTTGAATTAGAATTAGGTTTTGGGCATTTGGCTTTGAGCACCAAAGCCAATCGAGGATCCATACTGGGGTCCTGATGACTTGTTCCACTGAAATTGTAAAGTCTGTTTGCGTTGAGCGAAGAACAATGTGAAACCCCGATAGAGTGTGCCCCTCCAAATTAATAAAAGATTAAACTATATTAAATCATGATTATGATGATGGGATGACATGGGTTCAACTATATGGATGCTTATAATATTTAATTATTATCTAAGTGGTGGGTTGTCATGCCCATGAGTTATTAAAGAAGCAGGTTGTAAGGCCCTTGAGCATTCTCTCCAGGTGAGAGAACTGCTAGGAATTTTTTCCCAAGGTGCCAAGCTGTAGCTACAGGGCTCTGAGACTTCTTGTTTGGCCTGTTGTTGAAATCCCCAAAAGGGAAGTGGGGCAGCTAAAGGAATGTTGAGAAGAGAAGCGACACACTTCCTAGGGTGGGACAAACAAGTGGGGAATGGGGGACTTTACTATCTGCTAGAGTTGGCACCTGAGACTGAACTTTTCTACTATTTGAGAGACCTTATCCTGGTTTAGGATTCCTTTACCTAGGTGGAGTTTTAGCCCCAGCTCGAGGGTGGCCTGCTACTGAGTTTATGAGCAACAAAGTCTAAGGACGGGAGGAAATTTTGAGGCATGCACACATTTAATGTTCTATTTACAAAAGATAAGTGTGTATCATGTGTTTTTTTTAATTACTATGTCTGTAATTATGAATTTATATTATAGTTTTTTCGTGTATAATATTGTTTATACTTATTTAATATGATTATTTTGCATAGTTCTGTGCATATGTAGAAACATAAATCAGTATCATAGTTTGGAAATTTCCGTGTGCCATTGCCTACCTCGAGGTTAGGGATGTTGCATAATTTCCATATATGTTATGCTCATTAATGATTATGCTTCTAGAAACTTTTCTATGAAAAACCTATTATATATGAATGGTCATCCACTAATTGATGAACATTGTAGGGTTCATAAATATCTATAAATGCTCATTGTTCACTACTAATTTTCTATTTGAGGAACAATTTAATGAAAAAGGGTTATCACGGAAAGGAGGAATACAATTTTGTTGTTGTGCATGGAATATATAGTTAGTATCCTTGTAATGAGTTTTTAATAAACTATAAATTTTGTATTCTAAAAAAAATTAAATAATAAACTATAAATTTTGTAGTCTAAAAAGAAATTAACAACAACTATAATATTAGATATATAGTTACCCAGGACAACAATAACAATATTGAGGATTAATCACCCACCTGGTGGGCACTATCTCTTGCAGCGAAAGCAA
>SNQJ01S0049334.1:30772-46206 GCA_010110895.2 Picea sitchensis | reverse complement strand
ATTCTAAATAAAAAAACTAAGTAATAAAAATAAACAAGTTTTACTTGGGCAGTGGGTCCTCGCATGAGGCCCATGTGCCCCTCCCAAACCTACGCTCATTCCCAACCCTACACGTCTCTTAATCAAACCCTAAACTTTTCTCAAACCTAACACTCCTTCACTACCACCTATCTCTCTAAGCATTTGCGCCCTCAGCTTCTCCCTCTCTGCTACTGTGGCGAAGCTCTGGTAATGGCCGCAGGCTTGTGAGTTTTTATTTGTTTGCAAAGGGGTTTGAGGATAATAGGCCCTGTATACTTTGCTAGGCCGGGGACGGTTTCGTGGTCTAAGTAAGTGGTTCGATTCTCTGCTCAGTTGGCATCGCTCTAACCGTGAAGCCACTCGTCTCGGGATATTGAGCCCCCTCCAAATCTTTAGTGCTGTCAATTGTGTTTATGTTGGATCATATATTTGGTTCTAAGCATGTAAATAATCATCTGTTTTTTTTTGTTGCAGGTGGCTGATTATATACGGCCGACTTTTATGCCGAGCTTTCAAAAAGGTTACGCCTCATATGTCTTCCCTTCAAAGCTTTAGAGTCACCCTCAAGGGTTGGGAGTTCGGTAAAGACGAATGATTTACTGAAGGCAGAAGTCGTGGGTGTATTTCAGAGTAATCGTTGTAGTTGGAGACCACTTAATTATTGATAAGGAGATTCGTTTGGTTGTTTTTATATCCTAGACTGTAATGCGTTTCAATCTTTTCTACATAGATTTTTCCAAATTTGTTACTTTCTATTCTTGTCCTTTCCTATAATTTCTCTCCGGTTAAAGTGTTTGCGCCGTAGTAAAACAGCAGGACTGCTTAGCTAGTCCTTGAATTTCTGGCTGCCAGGAGTTAGCTTTGGTCCTATAAATTGCCGCATGCCTAGTCCCAGCGAATTTCGAAACTGGACTCGGCACTGGCAGTCTATTTTAATTTTCTGCATGCAAATTACGAGTTGCAGGTCTTTCTGAAAGTTCTAACTTCCTTTTCAGAATTTCATATTTTAGATAAATTTCATCTTTGCAGCAAAAATCTTCCAAGAAACCCTAGCAACTTTGTATGAGGTGCATGTTCCTAGTTCTGTTTTTTGCTTTTCCAGAATGATAATATATATCCTATTTTTTATTTTTTTTATTTAGTAACAGAAATGTGTTCTGGGCGTGTTTGTTTTTGGTTTATTTGGTTTATTTTTAATAAAACTGTTTTGTGTTTTCCGCCTTTTATATGTAGATAGTTGTCCCCGAAGAAGAAACCAGAGAACAAATTAGAGCACAGGAGGCGAACCAGGAATCAGAACAATGGTTAAGTATTCAAGGGAGCCCGATAATCCTACCAAATGTAAGTTTCTTCTTTCTGTTCTGCAATTAAGTATTCATTTTATATCTACGGGGTTCCACCTTCAACGGGATATCAGGGCCCCATTATTCAGCTTATAACCTTCAGTGTCCTCGGAATATACAGATCTGAATACAAATAAACCCACATCAACATAAACCAGACTTGACCCCAACATACTTGATCCATTCTTAGATTTATTGAACCCTGATATGTGCTCATATTTTGATTGGCTATGTTTTCCTCTGATATTGAACCCTAGTTGACTGTATGTTTTCTCTTTTTCCATTAGCTATTGACAGTCAAATCTTCACATGATCATGAATTTGAATCATAATGCATTGCAAAGTTTCGTTCCTGATTTTCTACTTGCCGTAAACAGTTTATTGTTTGTAAATTTTCTTGACGTTTTTTGAAAAATATTTATGATTCTACTCTATAATTTTTTTTTTATATATATTAACCCTCATATCTCGAAATAATAGAATGATACTTAGAAACCCTTTATTTGCATTCTATGTATACACCTATTTGTATTGAACGCATCCTGTAAATTCTATGTAGCTAATAGAAACACCTTCTTGTTATATTAACAAAAATAATTTCCAGAAATATAATTTTGTATAAAGATATATAGTACTTACATAAAATCATGTTATCTTTACATTGAAAAAGGTTCTTGTGTTCCTCTCTGGAATATTCCTGTTGGCTGTAATATTGTTCAATTGGTTTTTATCTTAAGTTTCTTTTTACGGTCTAATGCCATTTCTCATGTTTTGTTTGCAGGAGTTATGGCTTAGAGTTTTGAGAACTTGGCCCATAGGCTCCAGTGTTTCAACTAAAACTCTGATACCATGTGTAATAGATGAATTAAATAAACAAACATTTAATTTAGAACAGAGCAGTAAAATTTAAGAGTTACTTCATTTAGCGCATTCGCAATCAAATTCATCATAATAATAATATTTAATAACAAATTAATTCAAAAACAATGCATAATTCTTGGTAAATACCTGAACCTGATGGTATTATCCCTCCTGTTGTCCGCAACTTGCTTCCTTCCCTCTTCTGCAAAACACTACCCAAAACCGTCCTCCCTGCCAACTAGGTAGCTCCCTAGCCCCAGGATATCAACGGATATCCTAGCCCTCCGTGCCCAAAACCCCCAGCAACTCCGGTGCACTGTGTCAATGCCACTCACAAATTTCACTCTCCCTGCCAATCCAGAGCTCTCAAAAATTCATTCCCAAACTTTCCGTAGCATCCTTCCCTCCAACTCTTTCCCTTCCTTATCCCTCCTTCACCGACTCTCCTCCCCCTCATTAATTTCCTTATCTCCCCCTTATTAATTTCTTATCCCATTCTTTAATGCCTTATCCTCTCGGGATTAATAGGTTATCCCTTGTTGGGTACGTAACCTTTTTATGATATATATTATTAATCTATTAAATCTTTTACTCAAGTTATTAAATGTAATTTATAGTTAAATTATTAATTAATTAATCACAATTATATCCTTTAATTAATTAATAACTCACTTAATTAATATCATTAAATCATCTTTGTTTAATTAATACCGTGTTAACCCAATTAATCCCCTAATTAGTTTTACTTATAATTTCTTAAACATTTATCCAATTATGATCATTACAAATTGTTGACCATAATATTAGAATTTGTAATTAAAAAGTTGATTAAATCATCTATTCCAATAGATAAATGAAGATAAATGTAAGTCATCCAAATGTAAATCAATTTCAAAGATTGCAATTAATAATAAATTCATAAATGCACGTCATTCCTATGTAAATCATTTTCTTGTAATTGAATATTAAATTTATTTTTTTACAAATAAATAAATGAAATTTTATAATATAAAATTGAAAAACCAAAAATCATCATAATCGAAATTTAAATAAATAATTATTATAATAATTAATAATTTATTGTAATTTTCAATTATATTAATTATTATTCATTTCTCAAAATGTTATAAATAAATAATTATTATAATGATTAATAATTTATTGTAATTTTCAATTATATTTATCATTATTCATTTCTCAAAATGTTATTATAAGAGATGCTTACATGTCTTGTTTCTTGATTTTAACTAGATATCAATTATATTGATTATTATTTATTTCTTCAAAAAATTATTTCAACTAGATATTAATTATATGGATCATTATTCATTTCTTCAAAATGTTATTATAAGAGGTGTTTATATGTTTTGTTTCTTAATTTGAACTAGATATTGTATTTGGGTTATTTACAATGATTTTTTTTTATTTTTTTAAGTAAAAGGCGAGTCGTGTTATATTATAGCATCAAAAAGGAATACATATGACATGCAGGTGCCAACTGTTCTGCCTATGCAGGAAACCAAGACAGCTGGCCTGCCCACAGTAGCATGCAAAATCAAAGAGTTCGTTGCACCACCCTACTTGGAGGAAACCAGGGCGCATGTTCATTATCAACAACAGTTTAGTAAGGTCTATGCTAATGCTAACCATGCTAACAACTGAAGAGCTACAGCTCTGGTAAACAGCAAAAAAAATAGAGTTGGAATTCATGTGAAACAGAAGAACCTATTCCCCAGAGTCCTCGCAGTCGTCCTTCGCCTTTCCGCTGCTGGCTGGAATGACATAGGGCTGAGCACAGGTTGGAAATTGTCGCTGAGGTGTGGCACTGGAGTAGGCTGTGTAAAGCATGTCCAGGCGTTGGCTAACGCAGATGGCTCTGAAAATTTGATCATCCATCAGGCTTCAGACCTCAAATATCAGATTCAGGTGCTTCGGGTGAAGGAGTGGTGTCGAGGGCGACGAATTTGGCTTTGCATTCGTTTCCCAGCGACCCTGCTTCTTCCTTTGCAACTGCGAGTTAGTGGTGCTTTCCGGTAGTTCCTCCTCTACCAGGCAAGTGGTGAGCTCTTCATTACGAGCGTCGCTGGGACCTGAAGTGTCTCTCGAGCGAGGTGGTGTCGTTGCTTCTCTAATACGCGTCGGGGGGTTCCAATTATCGGGAACGATAAACATTCTACTCTCAGAAAAGTCCGGTGGGAGCTCCATGTTCGAGATCTCTTCGACGAAGGTTCTGGGGGGCGAGCTCATTACTATGGTCGCCCGATGTCGCCTTTTCTTGGCCAGGTGCAGAGCCCGCTCGAATCTCTTATGTTGCTTCCTCCTGGAGTCAGCCGCATACCAACCGGCTCCCCTACGAGGCCTCCCCTCGCTCGCGGCATAGCGGGAGTGAGGATCAATGCCAGGGTGTAGCCTGCACTGTTGTTCCTGCTCTGCTCGGAAAGCTTCGAATGCACTCTAAGAGTTCAGGTAAGGCTGGTAATGGCATAAAGTATGGTTGTAGCCGTTAAAGCCGAGAGCTTAATGCTCTGGTTGGTCGGCCTGTGCTCGCTCGTGAGAGGCCCCATCGATAAACGGAGGCCAACGGAGGTAAGAACCTTCATAAATAACTTATGGTGTGAGGTGAGATCCATCATAAATGGCCTCTCCCTGCGCGCCTCCACGTGCCTCTTCCTTTCCGCGTGGCACCCCATCCGGGGATTTACAATGATTTTTTAAGTTTATAGATATAATCAAATTTTTCTTGTTATTCCATTAATTATAAAATAAAAAAAGTAAAACAATATAATAACTTAGCTAATTATAAGATGGATGTACTAGTGTTTTCTATATATATTGTAAGTAGCTATGTTGTTTTACATTTTTATTTATTTTATAATTAATGGAACAACAACAAAACTTTGATTATATATATAAACCCCCACCCCTCCTCTCTCTTTATAGTAAGTAGCTATGTTGTTTTACCTTTTTATTTATTTTATAATGAATGGAACAAAAGAGAACTTTGATTATATATATAAATTCAACAAATCATTGTAAATAACCCAAATGAAACAAGACATGTAAGCACTTCTCACAATCACATTTTGAAGAAATGAAAAATGATCAATATAATTGAAAATTACAATAAATTAGCAATAATTATAACAATTGTTTATTTAAATGTTGATTGTCATGACTTTTATGTTGTTCTATTTTATATTATTAAAGTTCATTTAATAATAATAATAATAATCTATTTTTAAGGTTATTGCACCTTGTCTCAATTGCTTAGAAGCTATAAGATCAAACATGCGAGGTATTGTTTTGGTCCCAACTTTCTATGGGTTAAAAACATGTAAGCATGAGGTATGGTGAGAGGTTATTTTAGCACTATTCACTTTTTAGATACCTTATTTATATGGAATCACATAAATTAAAATATGAAAACCATGAAAATATCTATTGATCATCCAATAATTGATGTTATATGTTTTAGGGGTGGAAAGATATGAGATAAATTTCAATAGTAGGGGGCATTTTTTTATAAAAATGATCAATGTGGAAGTATACAAGTGGCCCAACCTACCTTGGATCTACTCTCATTGTATATTTGTAATTAGATCCCTAACATGTTGAAAGTGATTTGAGGAAGGAAATGTAGGATGACCTAAGGAGGAGATCTCACAAGTTTGTTGCCAACTTCACATAAAATGTTTGTGATTATGACTTTAATTGTATCCTCTACCAAAATGATTCAAAAAATTAACTTATTAACTTAAAAATAATGATTCAAAAAATTAACTTAAATGAAATCATTGCACCCAAAAACACTCTATACCCTACACCCTAGTGTGTAGTGTTTTTTTTAGATGTAGTAAAGTACAAAACATTTAAAAAAATAAAATTGACTCCATTACACTATGAACCATTACTTAAATGTAATACGATATATAATCCCATCAAATAAAACATGTAAAAGAAAGTTACCTTATAGACGAATCCCTTTGACTTGGTGGAATTTGGTATCACCCACCTTATCCTTGCACAAATGGTCGTATGGGCAGCGACCTTTCCACCATACTTTTACAATGAAATATTGTTTGAAATCCCGTGACCAAGAATTACATCAAATTTGGTTGGAACACATCGTTTCAACTTTGACGAAAAGCCTAGGATGTCCTCCATTTACTTGTCCATATTTCATAACGACATTGAGTTTATTGCAGTGGGCAGCTATTAAGAAAAATGCAACCAACAATCAATATCAATGGTTGGGAACCATCATTTTTTTTTAGTGCATAACGGGTTTGATTTGTTAAAAGAATAGTGATTTATTTTTCTAAATATGATATCTAAAAATTTATACATTATTATGTCTATAGGCGTCTTCTTATTGGAATCGGTGGATTAATCAACCTTTTAATCATAAATTTCAATCTTAGGGTTGACAATTGAAGATGTTGGTATATTTTTCGTCGTCCTCTTTAATAAATGGATGAGATTTTGATAAATTAACTTCCGCTCATTTATAAAAACGCACGTTTATATGATTACTTTTTCACATTTACTAAATAAGATTAAAAATTTACTTGCTCACCACCAGATTGTCACGTTCAGTGATTAAGAAATAACAACAGAAATTATTGTTACTGGGCGGATGCGTATGGTCGGGTGGATGTGAACTGCCAGTATCAACCTTGTCGTTTCATTTATATCCATAATATATAATTAAAAATATAGTTTATATAGTTATAAATGACCATAACACTCCTCTTTATTTTAATGGTTTCAGAATATGGATTTGAAATAAAGTTTTCTATGGGTAGGAGACTTGTAGCAATAATAAATCCTTATAACAATAATAAATCATCATCAAATTTCAAGTTGATTTTCTATCAATGTTTTTAGAATTAGTATAAATTGTCATGTGCAACTAGTAAAACAAGTTGATTTCCTTTAAATGTTCTTAGGACAAATATAAATTATCATCTATAATGTATAAATCAAGTAGATTTTCTATCAATGTCCTTAGAACAATATAACTCATCATCTACAAAAATCCATATGATTTGTTATCAATGCTCTTATAATAACTATAACTCATTAAACAATTTGTTGTTACAATGCAACGAACATAGTGTTGAGTCTTTCAATTTGACGAACATTGCGTCGAGTTTCGCAATTTAATGGACATAACCATATTTTCGCAATATGATGAACATGACTTGCCATAACCATATTGTCACAATGTGACGAACATAACCATATTGTTGCAATTCCATGAGCATGACTTTCCATAACTACATTATCACAATGTGACGAAGATAACCATATTGTCGCAATGTGACGAACATGAATGGCCATAACCACATTATCACAATGTGACGAACATAACCATATTGTCGAAATCTGATGAATATGACTCGCCATAACCATATTGTTGCAATGTGATGAACATTGCCCCATTGTCGAAATAATATCTTGTTATCGCTATGTGATGAACATACGACATTTATTTTCATCACATATCCATTCGACATATGATGAACATACGACATTTGTGTTCATCACATTGTCGCTTTTTACTTAAATGACATGTCATTGTAATGTGATGAACATAAACCCCTCGTCGCAATATCCCCGTCATCATCAATATGTGACAAACAATATATTATCGTCGCAATGTGATGAACTTAGCCCCATCATTGCAATGTGATGCAAATATCCTGTCATCATATTGTGATGCCAATATCTTGTCGTCGTAATCTGGTGAACTTATCCCCTCCCTTGCAATGCGACAAACATAACCATATTGTCGCAATGTGACAAACCTAGCCTTATACGCTGAACATACGATGTGACGAACATAACCATATTGTTGCAATGTTACGAACCTAGCCTTATACACTGAACATACACGATGTGACGGACATAACCATATTGTCACAATGTGACGAACATAAATATGGTTGAAAATGGTTGAGCATAGTTGGCCATAACCATATTGTCATAATGTGACGAACACAACGATATTGTTGCGATGTGAAGAACATGAGTGGCCATAACAATATTTTTCGCAATGTGATGGGCATGTCTTGTCATAACCATATTGTTGCAATTTGATGAATATAACCATATTGTCACAATGTGACAAACATGACTGGCCATAACCATATTGTTGCAATGTGGCGAACATAACCTTGTCATCACAATGTGATGAAAATAACCATATTGTTGCAATGTGATGAACATAACCTCATCGTCCTAATGTGATGAACATATCCTCACCGCCTGTGACATAAATATCCTATCGTCATAATGTGAAAAAACAACATATGAATCTGGCCTTATACACTGAACATACGATGTGACGAACATAACCATATTGTCGCAATGTGACAAACATAAATATGGTTGACCTTGATTGACCATGACATTGGTTGACTATGGTTGACCATGGTTGACCATGGTTGAACATGGTTGACCATATCAATATTGTCACAATGTGACGAACACAACGATATTAACCATGGTTAACAATGGTTGACTATGGTTGACAATGGTTGGCCATAACCATATTGACAATGTGACAATTAACCATGACCATGGTTGACTATGGTTGACCACTGCTCACAATGGTTGAACATGGTTGGCCATAACCATATTGTCACAATGTGACGAATACAACGATATTGTCGCAATGTGAAGAACATGAATCGCCATAACAATATTTTTCGCAATGTGACGATCATGTCTTGTCATAACCATATTGTCACAATTTGATGAATACAACCATATTGTCGCAATGTGACGAACATGACTGGCCATAACCATATTGTTGCAATGTGACAAACATAACCTCGTCATCACAATGTGATGAAAATAACCATATTGTTGCAATGTGATAAACAAAACCTCGTCGTCCTAATGTGATGAACATATCCTCACCGTCTGTGACACAAATATCCTATCATCATAATGTGAAAAACAATGTCGTGTCATCACTCTGTGATTAACATCGCCCCATTGTCGAAATAAATATCCTGCCATCTCTATGTGATGAACATACGACATTTATTTTCATCACATATCCATTCGACATATGATGAACATACGACATTTATGTTCATGACATTGCCACTTTTTACTTAAATGACATGTCATTGTAATGTGATGAACATAAACCCCTCGTTGCAATATCCATGTCATCGTCAATATATGAAAAACAATATATTGTCGTCGCAATGTGATGAACGTAGCCCCATCATTGCAATGTGATGCAAATATCCTCTCATCATATTGTGATGAAAATATCTTGTCGTTGTAATCTGGTGAACTTATCCCCTCCCTTTCAATGTCACAAAAATAACCATATTGTCACGATATGACGAACATAGCCTCGCCATCCCAATTTCATCAAAATAGCTTCATCGTCGCAATGTTACGTGAATATTATGTCGTCATAATGTGACAAACACTTCCAAATTTCACTATCTGAATGTCATCCGTAGTCTTGGTCAACTATGGTCATGGCCAGCCATGGTCACCTATGGATAACAACTGTCAAACTTGGTTAACCATTGTCAACCATAGTCAACCACAGTCAACCATGGTCATGGTCAACCAAGGTCAACAATAGTGAAGGTCATCCATAGTGAACGTCAAGCATAGTGAAGGTCTACGAAAGTTAACAATGATGAAGGTTTATGGAAGTTAAGCATGGCCGTGGTCAACCATAATTAACCATGTCAACCATAGTGAACCTTTCCTTCCCAAAGTCAACAAATTTATACAATGAACATACGACATTTATGTTCATCACATTTCCAATCTTTACTTAAATGACCTGCCATTTCAATGTGATGAACCTAAAACCCTCGTCCCAATATCCCCATCGTCATCAATATGTGACAAAAAATATACTGTCATCGCAATGTGATGAACATAGCTCTGTCATTGGAATGTGATGCAAATATCCTGTCATCATATTGTGATGCAAATATCTTGTCGTCGCAATCTGACGAACATAGCCTCATCATCACAATGTCATCAACATAGCTTCATTGTCACAATGTTACGCAAATATCATGTCATCATACTGTGACAAACACTTCCAAATTTCACTATTTGAATGTCATTCATAGTCTTGGTCAACTATGGTCATGACTAGCCATGATCATTTATGGACAACCACTGTCAAACATGGTTAACCATTGTCAACCATGGTCAACCAGAGTCAACTATGGTCATGGTGAACCAAGTTCAACCATAATGAAGTTCATCCATAGTGAAGGTATACAGAAGTTAACCACGATGAAGGTCTATGGAAGTTAACCATGGTCATGGTCAACCATAATTAACCATGTCAACCATAGTGAACCTTTCCTTCCCAAAGTCAACAAAGTTCTACCAAAGTTAGCCATGATCATGGTCAAGCATATTGAAGCATGGTCATTGTAAATTATTGTATTAATGTATTAATACTTTAATAATGTATTACTAATGTATTATTACTTTAATAATGCATTTTTACTTTAATAATGTATTTATTAAGGTATTAATACTTTAATAATGTATTAATAAAGTATTAATACATTTTTAATGTATCAATTCTTTAAAATTAATTTTTTAATATCAATATTTATGTTTTATTATAAATATTAATATTAATATTTTAGTGTATTAATAATATTAATAAATACATTATTAATAATATATTTAATGTATAAACTAATTAATGTATAAATTAATTAATATTTAATGTTACTTAACAATATTAATAATAATAAATTCATTATTAATAATGTATTAATGTATAAACTAATTAATGTATAAATTAATAAATACTTTACTTTATAAGTTACATATTAATGTATTAATACTTTAGTAATGCATTATTAATGTATTAACTAATTAATACTTTAATTATTTATTATTAATGTAATAATACTTTAATAATGTATTTATTAAGATATTAATGTTTTAATAATTTATGGATACTTTTTAAATGAATTATTCAGGATTTGGAGTGAACTGTTCGGCAGATTCCCACACGTTACGCACCCGTTCGCCACTTTGCTTGTTGTGCCCCACGCCCGGCGCACCACTTGCATATCATTTGAGTGAGTGAGCACACGCTAGGAGGGGGCCATTCCTCTTGCCCTTCTGCCCCCACGTGGATGGATGGGGAAGCAAGCCACGACCCCTCCCCGTTAGTATCCTTCTGGTTCCCGTTACAGGGTTCTCCTTAAGGGACGTGAAAGCCTTCGTGCTTGGCTGCTTCGTGAATGGGGCTTGCTTCGTGAATTTGCCTATCCTTACTGGGCCCTATTTGCCTTCTTCCGTCCCTTATCTATAGCTAGACTAGGTGCTAATGGCAGGGAGCCCCTTCTTCCTGATCTAGTATAGTTAGCCTCAATCAGTTTCTTCTAGTTAGTTGATTGGCACCCATTTCGCTGCTCGTTGTTTGGCTGATAAGAGCTGTGAACCTGAACTCGTGTTGCTATTAGGCTGGTCATCCTCGCTAGCTTGTTGTTCGGTTGGAAGATGAAAGAAAGGGTTATAGGCCTTTTCGAGCTTACTCTGATTCTTACTTTGACTGAAAGAGGTGGTATAAAGTCAAAATATTCTGAACCTGCTGCTGAATGGACGAGACTCAGCAAGTTCCCCAATTAAGCTGGTAGACCAGTCTCAGGTTTGTATATCCCAGTAAAAAAACTCCATTAAGTCCCTACATTTAGTAGGTTCGAGATTGAGCGGTGTATGAATCAGTTTCTCTCTGATACTAGGGAGGGTTGGGGATATTGAGTATCTACCTGGAGGCAGCTTGAGCAGCCCCTATCCTTTTAGTCCCGCCCTGGTGTCCTCTCTCCTGGAACGGACAGAGCTATGGAGCTACGGCCCTAAAGCTAATCCAAGGTCGGTGAAAGTTGATTGGGATTGGGATGGGAACCCTATTGCACCAAATAAACGGTAGGACTTCACCGGTCAAAAAACGAATAGATATAAAGAAGGGGATAATTGACAATCACAGGGGGTTTATGTTTTAATATAAATATAAATATAAATATTTATATTTTAGTGATTAATAATATTAATAAATACATTATTAATGTTATATTTAATATATTAATGTACACATTAATATATATACTTTACATTATACATTCATGTATATATTAACTAATACATTACATTATTAATGTATCATTCAATTCAATTAATAAGTTACTTTATATATTAATGTAAATTAATATTTTAATTTATACATTACATTAATACAATACATCAATGTATCATTATATTATTAATGTATTATTTTATTATTCTATTAATATTTTTGCAATATATTAATTAATAATGTATAAATTTATTATCTAATTAATACATTACACTATTAATGTATCAATCAACTACATTATACATTAATGTAACATAATATTTTAATTTATAGATTACATTTATATATTATTATTATCTATTACATTAATGTAATACATTACATTAATAGATTTCATTAATTTATATACATTAATATAATATTAATGTAATAATTAGTTAATACATTAATTATGTATTAATATATCAACCACTTTTTACATAAAAGTGGTTGTTGCTAGTTCTATTTCATGAACAATAATTGAAAATTATTAATTGATTTTAATCCTATTAATTTGTGGTGAGAGGTGTTTTCTCCTTAATTCACTCAAGTAATATGTTGAGCTCTTAAATGAGCAAGCTATAAAAAAAAAAGCTTAAACTTTTTACAAAATCTAATTTTCCTTGAATAAGAAATGAAAAAAAGTGACCCTAAATTTCTTAAAAAAATATTCCAATAAAAATATAAAAAACATATTTATAATCACAACACTCTCGAAATCCAAACATCCTTCAATTTTTAGCCTTAGCGATGGATATTGTTGAATCGCTCAAGAAAAAGTCTCTCTGTGGTTTTCTTGGGCTAGATATTGAAAGCACTGCTCTGCTTTTCGCCCACGCCGTCACCGTTATTGGATCGCTTATTCTTTGGTTGGATATTCAAAGTACCTTTCTGCTTTTCGGCTTCGTCATCGCTGTCTCTGAATCGCTCAGGGAAAGTATTTGGTGAGCCGGCCATCACTATTGTTGAATCCCTCTTCTTGTTGGCCATCGCTTTTGTTGAATCGCTCGTAATTCTCACACGAAAGAGATTGTCTCAGGCAAAATCTCCTGGGTTTCCAGGACTGCTGGAGCCCACCGTGATCTGCTCGGTTTCCAGGACTGCTGGAGCCCACCGTGATCGGCTTCGTCATAATCGCTCAGGGAAAGTCTTTGGTGAGCCGGCCATCGCTATTGTTGAATCGCTCTTCTTGTTGGCCATTGCTATTGATGAATCGCTCGTAATTCTCACACGAAAGAGATTGTCTCAAGCAAAATCACCTAGGTTTCCAGGACTGCTGGAGCCCACGGTGATATTTTTTCATGCATAGAATAGGTGGCATCGGTCACAATAAAACAATCACAGACCACCTCCAATGAAAATCAGCAGGTTGCGTTGAGGTCATTTCCATGAAAATGAAACTGAAATCGCCATTTTGTCCTCATTTACATGAAAATGAAACAAAATGAGGTCATTTACATGAAAATATCYAACATCCTAAACTCTAGGCAATTCATTGTCCTCCACTGTCCAGCCTGTCCATATAGAGAATCCCGTCAGTTTTTTCTTCTTTTGCTACCCCACACCCCAAACTTTCGGTGGTCSTGCTCTCTCCCACCCCCACACCCTTATATGGCCAATCTTACCGTTTTCTGTCAATTTCAGCTATCGAAGCCTACTTCATTAATTACTTTTTTAATCCAAGAGCTTGACCGTACTGTCCGGCATTGTTATGACCCAAATCATATCCTCCACTAATCGCTGACTGGTACTGTTTACCCGAGTTCTGAAGAGATCCTCCTGTGATCGCTGACTGCGATGGTGTTGACATGCGTTATGAACAGTTTTATGCATCGATTTCTATAGTATTTACRAAWTATTTGAGCTGTAATAAATATAATTGAATGTTTGTCTATATGTATTTAATGGTGCATACACTRCATTGCTGCTCTGTCAAGATAAGGTTGATAGACCTGTATTTAACGAACAAACATGGCAGTTTTGGTAAAATTCAAGCCAAAGATTACCATGGTGTTGAATGGTTATCCACTGGGTTTGATCAAAGCTTACCATGGTGTTGATTCGGCCTATGTTGAATGTTATCCACTGGGTTTGATCATAACTTACAAACGTGCAAATGAAAGGAAGCAAGCGAGAAGGAACCATTCAGCTCAACATATCCGGCTGATCAAAAAAAGGAGGGGAGGAGGTCGCCCCGCGCAAGCGGTTTCCTGAACATGTGATCAGAAAAAAAAGGGGAGGAGGTCGCCCCGGGTAAGCGGTTTGCTGAACATGTACAGTGTCTGTATTCATTTCCAACACATTTAATGCTTCATTAACCATATTAATGATGCTTCCCAGTCTCTATATTTATTTTTAATGCTTTTTTTTAAGCATATTAATAATGCCCACGAGTGCCCACGAGTGCCCACAGATATATGATGGATATTATAATTTTATTTATTTTTAATGCTTTTTTTAAGCATATTAATAATGCTTTCGAGTGCCCACAGATATATGATGGATATTATAATTTTCATCGTAAAGACTGACAGCATCATGGAACGAACGTTGCGTGTGTCAGTGATAATATATTAATCAACACAAGGTTGCAAGTTCGTTGATGTTTTGTTCTTTCAAACATTTTAGAATAATGTAATGATATGCTGAAGCAATAATATTAGACTGAATTGAAGGCTATCCTGTGCATTTAATATAGACAACAATTGTTTAACAGTTTAGTAATTCTGCAGTGCGTGACACAACAATAACGATTATTGTAATAATAATCGTTCATCATAATCCTAATAATAATTATTAGGATGAAGATAAATGTAAGTCATCCAAATGTAAATCATTGTCAAAGATTGTAATTGAATCCTTATGTATATCATTGTCAAATATTGTAATTGAATAAATAAATTTATTTTATTATAAATGATTAAATGAATTTTTATATTATAAAATGGAAATACATTAAAATTATTATAATTTAAATTTAAATAAATAATTGTTATAATTATTGGTAATTTATTGTAATATTTAATTATATTGATTATTATTATTTTTTAAAAATGTTATTGTAAAAAGGT
>SNQJ01S0049334.1:6938-19100 GCA_010110895.2 Picea sitchensis | reverse complement strand
GGCCTAACAAAACTCATAAGCCTACAGCTTATTCAAAACTTGGCTCACCAGCCTATAGAACATATTTACAATTCTTTTGCATATAACATGATCTATAATGGGGCTCGGCCTTGGGGACACTACACTGGCATACCTAGACCCAGCAAGATCTTGCTCTTCCACATGGATGTTAGCTCTTAAAGGCCCAGCATGTCACCATCATGACCATGGATGTCATCCATAGCTAGGGTTTTCATTTTAGAGGCATTTATGAGCATGGTGGCACGTGTGGGCTTCATCTGGATCCTGTCGAGGCCAAGTGCCCTACCTTTTAGGCTCAATGTTCCACCTCAGGGCCTCAACATCACCTTAGAATGGAATGATGTCACCCTTGGAGGTGTCTTTAGATGCAAATTAATTTTAGTTATCTCAAATTTAAACTTATTTGTAAATTGGCCACGTCGGCCTTATTTTGACCTAAAATTAATTAAAGGTCAAATATTTTGTATAAATAAATGTAAAGTACATTCATTTTTAGATCAAAACTCACCTCTCACAAGAGGGAGGACTGAAAGTTTCTCCCTAAATGGGTTATTAGCTGAAATTACCAAGGCACACTTGCTTGGAGGCTATTTTGGATGCATTTTGGATAATTTCTTGGTGAAAGTTTGGCAAATCTAGGGTTTTCCTACCTTATTATTCTTGGTGAATAATTAGATATGCAATTTTCATTTCATGCTAAATGTCTATGGTATGTTTACTTGTTCATATGTAAGATTATGAAATTGCTTTCTTGAAACCCTAGGAGTAAGAAACATAAGGTGCTTCCATGGTGTTGATTCGGTCTATGTTGAATGGGTATCCACTGGGTTTGATCAAAGCTTACCATGGTGTTAATTCGGCCTATGTTGAATGGTTATCCACTGGGTTTGATCATAACTCACCATGGTGTTTATTTGGCCTATGTTGAATGGTTATCCACTGGGCCCCCGGCTTCCCTTCGTATGGTTCCAAATCCCATTGCATGATCCATTCCATATCCAATTCTGGAGCGAGATCAAGTCTACCGAGATTCAGATTCAATAGAAGCTCGATCAGGGCAACTTTTGTGAAAACTTAACATCATCATTGAAGTTATTATGCTTATGGACAAATGAGAAAACCTGTTGTAAACTTTGGAATGTGTGGCAAAGTGTCCATCACAGATCAAATGGAATCATATATCAAAGGCAAGAGGAGACACATACAAGTGCATGAAAATCAAATTTGTTGTTAAAACGAGAGATCTTAAATAGTATAGGTGGTAGAGGGAGACAAGGACCTCCATTTTTTAGGCGAATGGAATCATATATCAAAGGAGGAGAGAGGTACGAGTGCATGAAAATTTGTTCTTGAAACCAAAGGTATTAAATAATGTTGGTGGCACGAGGAGATAGGGATTTTATCTATTGTTCATAAATTATTGTGTGCTCGCAGAGGTCGATATTGGAAGAGCCTTAGGAGTCTTTCATTGCACACTTTAAGGATATTGGTTTAGGATCAACTCACTTGGAGGCATTTAGCGGCTGGGAGTTCCACATTTGACTCACTTTTTTCATTCATTGATAGATACATCCCTCTCTCTTGGGGCTATTTCACTTGGATTGTTGTACATGTGGTTTGACCACCTGTATTTTTGACTAAATTGATGGAGGAAATGATATTTTGTCCCTTCCTAGGCTATATCTAAGGATATCACATGAGATATTATTATTTAATTATAAAGGAAGTTGAGGAATACTCTATATCAAGAGTTTCCTTTCCTGATTTTTACTCATGGTTCGATTTTGGAAATTCCACTCCCTAGAACTTAATTGACATATCTTTATTCGAGAATATGGTTGTGTAAATGCTTATTTATTGTGGATGTTGGTGTCAATTCTGGAAGCTTCTCTATCTTGGTTCTTATTTCGTGCATAAGGATTGATGGTGAACTTCTCAAGTCTTCTAAAGATCAAAAGATCGATCCATTGAAGGGATTTTTCTATCATTGAAGGGAAGGCATTTTAGGGTAACTCCTCTCCTTCTTCCTTTGTTGGTTTGATATTTATTTGGTTCCTTGCTTTTTTTATCCATATTGGAACCCTAGCAAGAAGTATTGAGTATGCTTATTAAGTTACAATTGATTTTGTTAATGAAGGTTTCTCCTTTGAAGACCCCTTCTTGTAGGACCTTGGTCTTGATTTATAATCTTGATTAGATAAGATTTGGTTCTAATATTTTATTACTAATCCTTGAATGAAATAGACCAATTCTTAAGAAGGGTTTTATTTTTCTCTTCATCGGCCCCTTTGATTCACCTTAAACTTCATTACCTTTCTTGCATTTGGCACTATTTTTTACTTCCTTCCATGACCTGTTTTATATTCCAAAAATATCAAAAAACATTGTTTTACTAACACTACTCTCACTTCACCTTGTGCCTCATTTCTTAGTTGTATTAATCCTACAAGGGATTCCCATGTTTAGTCGGAGAAGATCCAAAAAAAGTGAGGAGGATAGGTTGCTTCGGTGATAGTGATGATCATTCTAATAATTTACCCTTAGAGTTCTACCTTGTGGATTACAAATTTTCTCATTAAGTGAAATTTGGGAGGTAACATAGCCAACAAATATCCTCCAAAAAATCATTAATAAATTCCAAAAAAGGTTGAAAAAAATACCTAGTGGTTATACAGGCCATGTGATGACCTTACCAATCAAATTCCTAGGAACAAAGTATAAATGAACTCTGTTTGAATAGTTCTATTTCTCAGAAATGCTATAAGACTTTAAAATAAGGCCCAAAACCTTCAGAAAACCAAATCCTTGCACACTATTTTAGCAAAAGTTCACAAATGATTTTTATGAACAAGGGTTCTTACCCTTTAATCCCTCTCCTTTTATCGACACCAAAATTATTTTAAACTTTTCACGGAACTAGGTTAATCTCTTTTTATACTTGAAACTAGCACTTAAGACTCAACCAATTAAGACATTAACATATCTAGGTGCTAATTCCCATTCTCCATATGGCCATTTCCAAATCTAGGGGCTAAATCTTCATCCAAAGTGTGGTTTACCACTTACTATAAGTGGTATTATCCTTCAATGTAGAGGGGGTTGAGAAGTAGTAACGAAACCACCTCAAGGGATCCCACTATAGCTTAATATACCACCACGTGTCTCGTAGGTGGTATTCCTTTACAACTTGCATTTTTTACCTTTACATTAATATTCATTCACTTTTGTGGTGTGTAGTCCATCCTCCATCGTAGATCTTAATTTAGATCGATGGTTGAATTGTCTACCCAACTTTCAAAACAATTGTCTCTAGTTAACACTTGTGTTGTTTCTTTCTGGAATCCAAACCACGATCGTCGATCTCTATTCAATATGAATGGTCATATCTCATCGTCGGAGTTTATCTCGTCGACAAGGTTTCGATCAACGATCAATCTGGATCATTGGTATCCTTCTCCGATGGATGGTTATGATGTCTTATCGGATTATTAATGTCAGAGCTTCGAAGGAACCCATAATGGTGTTGATCTGATGGTTGATTCCGATACAATATTCGTTGGGGTCAAAGTATGACAAATGAACCGGATAGAAAAACTTCAAACCAACAAAAACTGTTGACAATGCTCTCGATCCAATGGTTGTAAATGACCGATCCTTCACACGACTTATAGGAGAGAATTTGGGTTGTTGACCATCCTAGGGATCAATGATCGATATTTTACCTTGACCCGCCATTTGATTGATAACAAACCTCACTATCCAACGATGATATTTGATTTTAATTTAGAAACGATGACTATTGTGTCGTGATCTTGTCTAGAACACTTATTTGTATGCACTCTTCACTTTGGGAACAGAGGTATCCTGATCCTTCTGGGTATATAACATCGGGAATGATATTGGAGAGAAATTAATACTCTACAGTGCCAACCACAAAGACTCTGATTGAAACCTCAATGTGGGTATGTGATTATGCAAAACTACTAGGGATAGACTAATTAAAGCTTAAACAAAGAGTCAAATACTTATCCCTACAAGATAATATTCATATAAAGGCTAGAATATCAAATTCTGATTCAAAACACACAAGAACAATTGGAATGTCTTAAATCTCTCTTCAACACAGATGTTCACATTTCTAATTTTCACACAGATGCCCTTGTTTACCTGGCCAAATTTACATTCCTTTGGCCATTATATGTCTCTCTTCAACACAGATGTTCAAATTTCTAATTTTGACACATATGCCCTTATTTACCTCGCCACATTTACATTCCTTTGTACTTCATACGTCCTATTGGAGATATTTGGCCCTTCCACACACGCTTCTTCTCTACTCTCTATCTCATGCTAACTTTTTTTCCATGCCCTCAAGCTTACATATTTAAAATAAAAGGATTTTGATACTAGAATTGGTTTAGATCCACAAAATATTCCTTCAACAAATACTAAGGATCTTTCAAATTCATAAAATCCTCAATAAATATCTATAATCACTCATTGTCCCTAAGATCTCTCTAACCCTCTATAACTCTCAAGATATTCACATTAATCAGCCTCAAATACAACTTCTAAAATTTAATTTACAAACTTAGGAAAACAAAACAAATCAATTAAGGGAACCCACTCCCTTTAGTAAATGGGGCAAGACCTTCTAGGTCTGGTTAACTTAGTATCAGAGCCACAGAAGTAAGGTGCGGAAAGCCTTCAAGATTTCTGCAACCAAGTAAAGCGTGAGGTGCGGACTCCACGCACTCTAATAGTGGCGTGATGTGCAGAAACCCTTGTGTTTACACAGGTCGTGTTTTGTTTTCTAATATATTTGCAAAATCTGCGTGACCGGTGAGCGTAGAAGAGTCCGATAGTTTCTTTGGAAAGCGTGATAAAATCCGTCTGTGGTATAATCCGTGAGAAAATCCATTGGTTGAAATCGCGTGGAAGAGCGTGTAGTGTAAGGTTGATTTGTGAGGGAAGAGAATGAGGACTTTACATGATTATAGTTTGAGTCTTTGAGTGGAGTTTTAAAATCATTTGCATGCGGGGAGTTTTAGGAACATTTGAATAAGTGTGGGTTATAAAGTTTTTATTAAAGTGGAGTTATAAAGTTTATTAAAGTTTATTGCAATAGTTTTATAAATCGTGAGGTGGAGTGGATTTATGAAAGGATAAAGGATCATAAATCATAAAGGTAGAGTTATGACTAAGGATCATAAGAAAAGTTTTCAAGAAATTTATATTTTTTTTTAATATATAAAGTGGTGTTAAGTTTTTTTCTTTAAAAAGTGGATATTTTGGATATTAAGGTGTATGCATGATTAAAAGGTTGATATATGCATGTGATGTGGTGTTATGATTTAAAGGTGGATGCATGCATGATTTAAGCTAAGAACAGGGGTAGAGTTGGATCAGTGGATCCGAAGGCAGAGCAATGGACTGCTCAACATATCCTTGGTGATTTACTTGTAGAGACTAAATTGTAGCGATGACGAATCCTCTGGCGGAGACCTACCTCAACGAAGCCAACAAATTAGATGGGTCGAATTTCATTAACTGGAAATTCAAGATGCAGATGCTCATGGAAGGMTATGGTGTCTGGAACATTGCGAAGGGAACTGAAGTGAAACCGGATGCGKTTGTAGGTGCGACAACATCACAGATCCAAGATTGGGAAAAGTGTGAAAAAAAGGCAAAGGTATTGTTGCACATGTCAGTTAAAGATAGCATAATTCCACATATTAGAGAAGCTACAACTTTTGTTGCAACATGGACAATGCTCAAAGCATTATATGAAACTAGCAACACCAATCACATTTTGTTCCTGAAAACTAAATTTCTAGGCATTAAGATGGATGGAAATGAATCTGTTAGTTCATTTTTGGGTTGTATTAAAGAGGTGAAAGACAAGCTAGTAAATATAGGGGAAATTGTTTCCAACAGATCTGGTCACTATTACCTTAAATGGTATGCTAGAAGATTATCATATGTTCATAACAGGTCTCGCAACAAGGGAGAAACCTCCTACGTTTGAAGAACTAACAAGCATTTTGTTGTAAGAGAAAGAGAGGCGCGGGAATCTGAAGCCTCAAAATAAATATTTGACACTGTGGTCAAATAAAATATCTGCGAGAGGGAGATCAGGAGAAAGAGGCAGAGGAGGCAGTTTATGGCAGAGAGACGGTTCATGGCAGAGAGGCAGTTCATCGTAGAGAAGACAATCTCCAAATCAAGGTATGCAATCTGACATGAATGAGTCAAAAAGTTGTTTTTATTGTGGTCCACCTGGACATATTGTTAAAGACTGTCATAAGAAGAAAAGTGATGAGGCTAGGAATAAACCTAGAACACATTCATGTCATTATGTAGAAAAATATTCAAATCAAGATCTCAGATTATTTATTGCTAGTCATGATATTGATGAACCCCCGAATTTTGATTCACAGGATCTTAGGCTGTTTGTGTCTAACACAGCTTTATCTGATGAAATGGATGATTCCGATGCCTGGTTTGTGGATTCTGGAGCATCAATACATATGACTTGTAATAAAAATTGGTATGCTAATTTTAAAGAAACACAGAATGGTGCCATCATATATCTTGGAGATGACTGCGCTCATCAGATCAAGGGATATGGAGACATTCCTTTGACATTGTCGAATGGTACAGTTCGTCACATTTACAATGTTGTTTATGTGCCAGGAAGAAAGAAAAATTTGATCTATGTGTCCACCATTACAGATCAGGACTTGAAGGTTGAATTCTTCAAGAATTATTGCATAGTGAAGGATTTGTTGGATCACTTCCAAACTGTGTCAATGGTATTGAGAGAAAGAGGCCTATAAAAAATTGATGTTACCAGCAAGCACATCATGCACTGACTTCTGCAACTATGCCAACAGAGATTCTTTGGCATCAAAGGCATGGCCACATCAATCATCCTGATTTATTGTTATTACAAAAAATGAATATGGTTGAAGGACTTCCCATGTTAAAGAATGAGAAGGTTGCTTGTGATGGATGTGCATTAGGAAAGATGCACAAAGATGAATTCCCCTCTAATCTTGATAGGAAAAAGAGAGATGTTTTAGATCTTGTGCATACTGATGTTTGCGAGCCTATGCACACTAGGTCTTTAGGAGGTGCATTTTACTTTATGTTATTTATTGATGATTTCACAAGATACACATGGGTTTACTTCCTTAGACGAAAAAAGTGATGTTTTCAAGTATTTTAAGGAATTTAGAACCATGGTGGAAAAGAAGACAAAACAATCCATCAAAATCCTTCGTTCAGCTCAAGGGGGAGAGTATAAATCAGGGGAATTCAAAAAATATTGCAAAGATCTTGGAATAGTACAACAGTTTACAGTACCTCACACTCCACAACAGAACGAAGTCGCTAAAAGGAAAAATAGAACTCTGGTAGAGTGTGCACACAATATGATGAAAGGTAAGAACCTTTCGACTGTTTTTTGGGTTGAAGCCATAAATACTGCAGTTTATTTAAAGAATAGAAGTCCAACAAGGTGTCTTGATAATGTTACTCTTTTCGAAGCCTTGTATGGTTCCAAACCTGCAATTCATAATTTAAAAGTATTTGGGTGTAAGGTTTTTGCTCATATTCCAAAGGAGAATAGGAAGAAATTGGATGCTAAAGCCATTAAATGTATTTTCATTTAGTATTGTTCTGAATTCAAAGCATACAAACTGTTTGATCCTGCTACTCACAAAGTATTTGCAAGTAGAGATGTACTTTTCCATGAGTAGGAAGCAGGAAATCATGATGACAACAGTCACGAGGAATGGCATAGACTTCTTGATGAAGGATTTAAACAAGAGAAACAACAACAAGAAGAAGGACTGAGCGATATGGACAATTCAAGTAGTCACAGTTCACCTAGAGGCGAAGACAGATCTTCACAAAGTGGGGAGGAAGATAATTAGTTGAGAAGATCTTCACAACTGGTTCGACTCCCTGAGAGGTATAAAGACTATGCCCTAATGAGTAGCATTTCAAATTTCATAGAACCCATGAGTTTTGATGAAGCTAATGAACATGATGAATGGCGAAATGCAATGGAGGAAGAATATGAATCTACAATGAAAAACAATACTTGGGAATTGACTGAATTGCCTAAACATAAGAAGCCCATTGGATGCAAATGGATATACAAAACCAAGTTTAAATCAGATGGTAGTATAGATAAATATAAGGCTAGACTCGTGGCAAAGGGGTATTCACAAACAAAAGGTTTTGATTATGTTGAATCATTTACACTAGTAGCTAAATTGAATACTATCAAAATGTTAATTGCTTTAGCTACAAAGTACCATTGGAAGCTACATCAGTTAGATGTTAAATATGCATTTTTGAATGGTGAGTTAAAGGAAAAGGTTTACCTTACTCAACCTGAAGGGTTTGTGGAAAAAGAGAAAGAACACTTAGTGTGTAAGTTAAAGAAAGCATTGTATGGACTAAAACAAACACCTAGGTCATGGTATGAGAAGATAAACTCTTTCTTTCTTCAACTTGGTTTTATGAGGAGCAAGAGTGATCCAAATATGTATACCAAATTTGATGAGCAGGGGTATATAATATTGATTTCCTTATATGTTGATGATTTGATAATTACAGGAAATGCAGAGAAATTAATTGATGAAATGAAGGAGCAGTTGTCAAAAGTTTTTGAAATGAAAGATCTTGGTGAGTTACATTACTGCCTAGGTCTTGAAGTTTGGAAAAATGCGGGCCAAACTTTTGTTTGTCAGAGTAAGTATATCAGAGAAGTACTTAGGAGATTTAAAATGGATCAGTATAAGTCTTCTACTGTTTCCATGCAACATAATGTGAAACTTTCTTGTGATGATGGTCCGAAGGAGGTGAATGGCACTGTGTATAGACAGATGGTGGGTAGTTTGAATTATCTTACCACAACCAGACCTGATATTGCATATTCTGTGAGTGTGTTAAGTTAGTTTATGGAGAAACCTCATGAAAGCCATTGGAATGCAGCAAAGGCGGTACTCAGGTATCTAAAATGAACACTTGATTATGGTATTAAATATACTAATGCATATGATGTTGAGTTGATAGGTTACTCAGATTCTGATTAGGCTGGCAATTCGGATGATCGAAGATCAACCACTCAATATGTGTTTGGCATTGGATCCGTGGTTRTTTCATGGAGCAGTAAAAAGCATCCTAATGTATYTTTGTCTTCTACTGAAGCAGAATATAAAGCCTTGTGTGCAACAACTTGTGAAGTTGTTTGGTTAAGAAGACTTCTTCAAGATGTTGGAGAAGAACAAAAGGAACCTACAATGATCAATTGTGATAATCAAAGTTCAATCAATCTGGCGAAAAATCCGATTTATCATGCAAGAACAAAGCATGTTGATGCTCAGTTTCATTTTGTTAGAGAAAAGTTGTAGTCAAATGAAATAGCGCTTATGTATTGTAATACTAGTGAAAATGCTGCTGATATTTTCACTAAGCCTCTTGGAAAGATTAAGTTTGAGCTGTTTAGGGAGATGTTAGGTGTAGAATTCAATCCATTCTCCATTAAGGGGGAGACTTGGAAATAATGGAGTAAGCACCAGTTACAAGAGTCAGTTTACAAGAGTCATTAGCGTAGTTGAACTCTACTTCACTTATCTGTGGTTTGCATGTCACCCACTAAGTAGGTTAGTTTCCTATATAAGAATGTAATCAGTCTTCATTAATTAATAGATAAGTGAGCGTAGCCTCACCGTGTGTTTGTTTCACATATTTATAAGTAACTTTTGAAGAATGTTCCTACATCAGACTTCCCAGGTTAAAATAATTCATGGACTCCTATTCATGAGTCTTCCAACTCCTTCTGCTGTAAACATCATCTAATTTCCATCTGGTTGTTTGATGTTTTTGAATTGCATGTGCATTTACTACATCTTATATTCCTCCTAGACTCCAACCCTGTGTTGTTTATGTCCATTTTCCTTGCTGTCATGAGTACACCAAATGAATTTATTTCTTATGCTTATACTCTACATGGAAATCTCCTTCATCAACTCTGCTTCCTTCACTCTTTTTTATTGTTGATTACTGTCATTTTAATTTGAATTCTTTACCCCTGCAGGAATTCTTTGCATGGATGTTGTCACCTCTTCCACCATGAGTGCTATCCTGCAGCATTTGCTACAATACCATACATATTATGTTAATTCTTCAAAACAATTTAAATTTAGCCCATGCATTCCTTGTACTTCAGTGTACTTTTTGACTTTTGATTCCATTCTCAACATCATTTTCTACTTCCAAGCAATTTCATTTAGGTTTTCTTGTACATCGTTCCACAATTCCTTAATTCTTCAAAACAATTTAAATTTAGCCCATGCATTCCTTGTACTTCAGTGTACTTTTTGACTTTTAATTCCATTCTCAACATCATTTTATGCTTCCAACCAATTTCATTTCATTTAAGTTTTCTTGTACATCATTCCACAATTCCTCAACTTCCTATCCTTGAACAATTGTAAGGAATATCTCCTCTATTTCCTTTATCATTCACCCATCCATTGTCTTGAGTGGAATCTTTTTAACTTCAAAAATAAATTGCTCCTTGCTTGGTATGAAAATACACAACCTCTCACTTATATGTTGTCCTCTTGTTGTACAAGTTTGAATTGATGAACTTTGCCAAATTGTCTTTATATCCATGCTGCATTCAATTGAGTTATCCACCCTTTCATCACCTTCCGAGAAAATTTCTGGATTTCAAGTTTGCATTGGTTTAATGACAGAATTGGATTTGAAAATTTAAATAGTTAATTCTTTATAACTTCAATGCAAATAAGTTTTGTAGTATTATCCTTTTAAAAATTATAAAAAATAATATTATAACATAAATTTATTTTAATTTTAAATTAAATATACATTTAATCTTTTTAAAAATTTATAAAAACTTAAAAATAAATTAAAATAAGTTTTATATTAATTATTGTTATTATTATTTAAATTCAAATTTTATTCACTTTCTTATTTACTATATACACATATATCCAAACTGTATAGATTAAAAATTTTAAATTTTTAATCACACAAAACTTCAATTGTACAGTCCTCATAATGTATATTTCAAAAATCCAAATAACAACATCATATTAAATTGCTCTTGGGCGAGCTCAGCGGAGACCCAATACATTATAAATTCTATTTCGATTGCAAATCCACATCACAAATCAACATGCAAAATCAAATCGAACAGTTAACCAATAAAAAATGTTTTACCTAACAACTGATCCTTACGAACTTGGGTGAAATTGTACCCTATTTGCAACAAAGATATACGACAAATAAGAGGAATAAGTCAGTCCGCTCTAGTACGTGCAGATTCAAGCAGCTTCCCTTTTGGTTTGATTAGTTGACGATGCGGCAATTCTTCCTGATCTCACCCTGCGACCCTGTCAACACATCTGTCGCGCCCATCTTCACCGTTGCTCTCCCAAACTTCTTTCTCCAAACGNCACAACCTCTCACTTATATGTTGTCCACTTGTTGTACAAGTTTGAATTGATGAACTTTGCCAAATTATCCTTATATCCATGCTGCATTCAATTGAGTTATCCACCCTTTCATCACCTTCCAAGAAAAATTCTTGATTTCAAGTATGCATTGGTTTAATGACACAATTGGATTTGAAAATTTAAATAGTTAATTCTTTATAACTTCAATGCAAATAAGTTTTGTAGTATTATCCTTTTAAAAATTATAAAAAATAATATTAAAAAAAATATTATAACATAAATTTATTTTAATTTTAAATTAAATATATATTTAAATTTTTTAAAAATTTATAAAAACTTCAAAATAAATTAAAATAAGTTTTATATTAATTATTGTTATTATTATTTAAATTCAAATTTTATTCACTTTCTTATTTACTATATACACATGTATCCAAACTGTATAGATTACAAATTTAAAATTTTTAATCACAGAAAACTTCAATTGTATACCAGTCCTAATAATGTATATTTCAAAAATCCAAATAACAACATCATATTAAATTGCTCTTGGGCGAGCTCAGCGGAGATCCAATACATTATAAATTCTATTTCGATTGCAAATCCACATCACAAATCAACATGTAAAATCAAATCGAAC
>SNQJ01S0049333.1:3877-47203 GCA_010110895.2 Picea sitchensis | reverse complement strand
TTGATATTTGTTTTGGATACCACCAAATACATATGAAAAAGGGAGACATTCCCAAGACTGCATTTAGAACTCATGAGGGTCACTAAGAGTTCTTGGTCATGCCATTTTTCCTATGTAACGCTCCCTCCACATTCTAAAGTCTCATGAATCATGTCTTCAACCCTTTCCTCTGTCATTTTTTCTTAGTTTTATTTTATGATATTTGTTAGTCCTCAATATGTTCCTGGTTGTTCATAGGAACGATGCCAAGGATCCTTCAAGCCAAAACTCAGAAAATGGTTTTAATGCTACCTTTATTTATAAAGGGTGATATGCATAAATACTCTCTCCTCATGGTTCATTAACACTTCTACGAAGGATGACTAGGGAAATTATTGAATAACAAGGGAAAATTTTCCTTTGTTTACAAAGATTTTGAGAATAAAGAATGGGTGACTATGTGAAAAGAGAAGAGCATAGGTAAGCTATCCGACTGGGAAAAATATTACCATGCATGAGTGGAGAATAACATATTAAGAATCAAGTAATTCAGTAGTTGCCACAATTTATGTATTCTTATTCGAATCACATGCATTTCAACAGGTAATTGTCTAATACATTCATATAATAGAAATTATGCACACATATGAATAATCCAAACAATTTATAAAATAAGATTGGTTAGTATATTGAAATAAATATCATTCGTCAAGACTCCATACACATTTAGAGTACACATGGACCAAAAGTTTTTGCTAAAAGATTTTATTAATACTCAAAGTGAATTTAAGAGATTGATGATCAATTACAATGGAGAAGAAAGAAATATGGGAGTTACAACCTAATACTAAAGAAGATAGTTGAATCCCTATCAACCTCATGGCCTCCCTTTCATAATATATCTGTATGTTGGAGCTAGATTGATCTCTCAACTTTGAGGTTCATACACTCTTCCTCTCTTTGTTTGTTGATTATGAGGAAATGGGCCTCATGGATTATTTATAGCTATTCCTTGTAAGAAAATGACTTATTTCTTCTTTAAACCACCATAGCATTTTCTTGACACTACTTCTTTAGCTAATGAATTTATTTATCTTTCTAGTATAAATTCCAACTAAAGTGAAACAATCATTTTTACTATGGTAAAAGGTCCTCTGATTGAATTATTTTCACCCCCAAAGCAGGTTGAGTTTGGATCATTCCATATGAATGGATCCAAAGGATAGAGTTGTTGGGTTGGGTACCTTCCAATTCCACAATATTGAGGCCTTTTTTTGGCTGAAGGAAAAATTGTTTGTTTCCTCTCAACCAAAATAATGTCACTGCTTGACATAGCATCGATCTGGATTCTAAGTCCTCTACGATCCATATCGACTATATGCTAGCCAGAAAATGCAGTTGGACTTTAATATAATTTACAGGATAACCTAATACTAATATTTTTGAACCATTATAAATAAGAGGAGGAATTCCTCCCCTTTGCGAGAACAAGTAGAAGTTCCAACACATATGAAGGAAATATTGCCAATATGATTTATCATGGGAAGAATCCCCTGCATGCGGATCAACATCCATTAAATAAGATCTTAGTAAGAAGCATCCAAATAGATAATATATGCTTGTGAATTATGGTAGCATTCTTGTGGCCCATTTTTATAGAATTGTGATGTTTTGGTAGGAACTCAGTCTAACAGAACTCATGATTAATCATATCTAAGCATGGTACTTAAGATCAGATATTGGAGTGCGCAAGATATCTCCAATGATCTTGATACCATCCAAATGTATTTGGAAATGTAATTATTTTCAATTATTTGCTTCATATTGTACTGATAATTCATGCCACACGATTCTTCTCACATTTTGCGACAGATTTTCTCACATGGGAAAATCTGTTACGATTAGTTTTTATTCATTTTTAAAATATTTAGGAACACATGTCACTTGAATATTTGATACCTCATGAAATTTTGAAACTAATAAAAATTTTGGATGATGTCATTTATGATGTCATCAATGTATGATGGACGCATGAGTATTTTTCACTAGTCCAGGTGGATGCCCAGTTGTCATGGCTATCAAGCTTGAGGACACTTGGTTGTTCCATGTTTCTCCCTGTCATCCATAACCACTTTTGGGTGCTTGTGTGGAATATCGTGACTATGCAATGGTCTCCAGATGGTTTTCTATCCACATCATGTCCATGTGGACATTTTTCTATTCATAATAGGTCCACCTCCTTTCGCTAGTCAACACCAAGTGAACTCTCAATCATATACCAATTCTGAAATACGACCAGTGGTATCGCATGGGAGTGAGAGTAGTTTTCTAAAATAAAAAGGCCATGAAAAAAATTAAAATGGAGCCAGGTAGCATGCTCTAAAACCTCCCTCACATGTTTAACTATAATTAAAGTATGAGAAAGTTGTGGATGCAATGTGAACTATACACCATAGATATTGTGAGATAAAACACTCTCTAATCTAAGCCATTGATTTTTTTCCATGGATGACACAAGCTTAAATATTATACTTATCACTCGATCATAACCCCTGGTCACTAATATAATCCCCTTCAACTAGAGCGTGAGCTCATGTGTGTGCCATTTAAGTCCCCACGCCTTGTTTAATCTCTTTTCACGGAATTTAGCCATAGTTTCTTCTTCTACCACCTTTTTCATTCAATAAAATCGTTGTTAGGGTAGATTGTTTTCATCATATGAGATCTATTGGTCTTTTTTTTTTTATAGAGTAATATCTAAAGGTGTAAATTCCTATGAACCAACAATTCCTAATACAAATTTTAAACCCTGTACTAACATTGGCTCTAACAGGGACATCATATCCCTATGATGTGCTAAGAAAAATAAACTAGTCACCTTATCCATTGGCCTATGGAATATGATATTTCCAACCTGCAATGAATATTTTTTATTTATCAAAGGACAGATCACCCTCCATGCTCAACAAATTAACATAATTGTGTTGAAAATTGTGTTGTCATTAATTGTTTCGGTAGACTAGATATTTTCAATGATTAGAAGAGGACCATGAATGTTTCTACAAAATCTTTAACAAAACAACCCTAAAGAAATCGAGGTATAAGATATGGTAGGGGGATATTCTGAGGAACTGCATAACTACCCTTTTTTAATGATAGGATCAAACTAGAAAAACAGAAGAGGCATCAAGACTATTATGAACAAAGGGAATCACACCATCCAGACAAAGGAAGAATCTCCTTGATCGTTGATGATTCTATGTGCACAAAGATGAATGTGCATTGATGAAATTCAGAAAGAGTTATGTGTGTTTATCATGTGAATGAAGGAAAAAGGATGGAGATCAAAGAAATTATAAATTCTATAAATGGATAAGTCCTAAATTGAATCGTTACCATGAAGAAATCTATATGTTCAAGTTGGAATAAATCACAACCATTGATTCGACGTAGAAAATAAATATGGACCGTTGGTCGAAGCATGCAAGATGACAACAATTCTGAAGATGAAGGAGACTTAGAGTCAATGACAGCCATTGATCCATCAAAGTGGTTGTGAGAGATAATCTGGATCATTGATCGAATGTTAGGGCCATCAGAGGCTTTGAGTGAAAGATTGCATAAGAACTCCGATGGATGTAATTCTAAATTAATAGGAAACATTGATATCTTTGAGGACCAGAGAACTAACAATATTGTTGTTTGACGTCATTTTTGAGTTTTCAAAGTGATAAAGTGCAACTACAATTGTTGATCTATCAAAGAGTAGTCCCAAAAAATTCTAGACCATTGGTCATAATGCAAGCCATCAAAGTGGGTTATGATACTTGAGAATGAAGTACGACAATGAGAAGGTATGAGGACCATAGATCCATAAGAGGATCCACCTCATTTTTTTATTTATGATGATCTGTATCAAGGAAATAAAGTGACATCAAGGTGACATGTTGTGACAATTTGATGGTCAAGGTGACAAGGATGCCAATGTGGTAACTAGCATATGTCAAAGAGTGATGTGCGTCATATTTTGAATGTGTGAAAAAAACGTGGGCCCTAGTTGGATGTGGATACCTTTGGGTTATCGTATCAAATCTCAACCATTTAATATGGCACAAAGAGAAAATATTCATTGTTCATCGGAGAGGCTCTAGTTGGAGTAGATTGTTATACCTAGTGATAAGAGCTAGTGAAAGTCATTGATAGAAGAACGAGCCAAATAAAACAATAGTTGTAGATATTTCATGGACCCAATTGGGAATGAAGACCTTTAAAATGTCATCTCATTCATTAAGTTTGCACGATGAATATATCTCTATGACTCGTCGGAGTGGACCATGTTACCAATAATAAACATATGATGATGAGGAACTCCGACAGAACTTATGAGCCATAGATTAAGAAGAAGGTGATATGCAATATTAGACATAGACATGTCATGGTTGCAACAGATTTGTTAAAGAGAAAATAAAGATACGAGAGATAACCATTGTGAAGGTCGAAGGAGGAAAAGGATTAGAGAAATTTTTCCCTACCTTTTAGGACCGTTGGATATGTCATAACATATCATCGAAAAATATCCATCGAAACTAAAGTTTTCACCCATGCTCTTGCTATCCCGACAACAATGACCATCAAGCCGGTGGAAAGGAAATAATAAATCGATGATTGTGATTGAACTGAGCATTGAGGTGGTGTTGAATATTTTGGTATCTCAATGGTCTCGATGAATGTGATCGTAGATATGTTAGAAAAAATAGGATCATATAGAAATAAAATAAAAATAGATGCAGAAATAAAACACAAAAGATACACAATACAATAGAGAAACATATATACATGGTTCACCCAGTGTGGGATATGTCCACCATATAAATTTATGTGTCCTTCATTTATTATTATCTATAAAATGAAGGTTTGTAGCCTACAACACACCCATTATAAATTAAACTTCTTTCTCTCATAGTATCATCTCTAAGAATAAAATATTCACTCACAGACATATCTAAAATATAATTCCCTCATACATAAAACATGGTTTCCTTCTAGGGAAACAATCCCTAACATAATTTCTATCGAACCCCCACCAAGGGAGAGGGGATCCAAAATTTATCTCCCAGCCACCCCCCCCCACCCACCCAANATTCCCTCGACAACCCCCATTAGGAAATGGGATCCAAACATGATTGAAACAAGACTTTTGAATCAGGAAGATAATCAATCTCCACAACCAACACGATCGACGATGAAAATTCATTGGATATCCACATCGAAAATTATTCGAGTGTTGTGGAATAATGAACGATATCATGTGAAACATAAGGAAATAAAGATTGGTTTTCATGGAGGTGTTTTTGTTGGATAAGAAGGAATTTTTCATCGTGATTTTGAGGATATTTGAATCCGACTAGTTGAACACGATTTGTATGTGGACAAATCATTAAGAGTGTGAGATATATAAACAGTGATGTCTTAATTGAGTGAAGGTGAGTGTGTATTAAATAGAGGAAGTGGTGAGCTCTGAGGTTATAAAGTTTGAGAATGTGTGGTGTGGTGTGAGAAAGGTAGTGATGGAGGAAAACAGTTGAAGATAATCTCTGAGGCTTACAGGTCCAATGATACTCTAAAATGAAGAGAAGATAATGTAATTATCTAAGGTTGTAGATCAATGTGTGTGAGAAGTGGATTGTGTGAAGAGAAGCGTTGAGGCTATAATGTCCAAAGACATAAAACAGTTCAAGGCAGACAAATCGGAAAGCTACTTACTTCAGGGTGGCAGGGTGGTGCAAGGGAGAGGATTGATGTGCTCATCTTCTTAATAGGTTGGTTTCTGGAATATTGGTGTATTCTTACTATAATTGGGCACTTACAAAGGGGATTGGTGTCTCATGTAGGTTTTTTATTGCAAAACATTATTGTTGAGTCTATTCCGAGTCAATGATATTGGTGTCTCTAGTGGGTTGGTGCCTATAAGCATTATAATAGTAGGTTGGTGCCTACAATATTTAATTAAAAAAAAAAATTGGTTTTTCCCTTATTGGGTTTCCACATAAAATATATTTCCATTGTTCCTTTTTTTTTATCTCCATTCATATGGTTAATTCACCACATTGCTTATAATTTATTTTGTAATAACCATTTAAAGTGATAAAAATAAAAGTGGTCAAAATTGATCCACTATTGATTTACCACCCCTAGTATTGGAGTATATTCCAACAATTGGTATTAGAGAGAGTTCCTTCATAAAAATATAACAACTAGAAGGTAAATACCTATGACAATCATGGATAATGAATTTTTTTCTACAAACAAAGATCCTTTCTTTGATGGATCAGATTATGCATTATGGAGCATAAGAATGAAAACCTATCTGATGTCTCTTGGATTTGAAGTATGGAGTGCAGTTGAAAATGGTTACACGGATCCAAATATCCCACCTATACTCCTAAATTCTATAACACTTACTAACAAAAAATATAATCCAATAATGCAATTATTTGTGGTCTAGAAAGATTGATGGTCGCCAAAGTCCTGCATTGTGCCTCAACAAAAGAGATATGGGAAAAATTACAAAACAATTATGAAGGAGATGAAAAGGTAAAGAGAGAAAAGTTACAAATACATAAAGGACGATTTGAGACTCTTAAGATGAATGAAGAGGATGATACCGTAAATTATTTTCTCCATGTTGATGATATTTTCAACACTATCATATGATTAGGTGAAGATATTGATGAAACCATCATTGTGCAACAAATTCTTAGAACACTTCCCTCAATATTTAATCCTAAGATATATGTCATTGAGGAATTAAAGGATATAAACACGTTGGCAATGGATGAGTTGCACATAATTCTCACTGCTTATGAAATGAGGATAGAATAGGATACACCAACAAAAATGGAAGCAAAATTCAAGGCATCAAAGAATAAAAATATTGAAGAATACAAGACAAGTGACAACTCAGACAACGAATTAAATGAGGAAGAAGCCAACTTTCTCAAGAACATTGAAACAGGATCATGGAAACACAAAGGTAAGCTTCCCTTTATATGTTTTAACTATGGAAAAGTAGGACGATTTGTTGTTAAATGTCCATATAAGAAGAAAATTCCAAAGGATATAAGAAGGACAAGACAGAAAAGAAAAGAATTTTTTTTGGAAAAAAGTAGAATCTATACACAAATGAAGAAACCATCTCTTCACATGTCAATGCAAATGAAATAGACAAAATTCTCTTTATGGGTCTAGAAACACAAACAAATGATCTAGAAATTGAAGACACAAATTCAATGGAAGAAGACAATCTTGAAGTTGATGTAGAAGTAGATATTGAAGAAAAACTAGTTAGATCCCTAGACGAAAGATACAGACTGAAAGGAAATAATAAAAAGAAGAAAAATGAATTGAAAAATCAGAAAGAGGAGGAACATGATGTTGAAGAAACAGAGAAGACAATAATTATCCTAAAGGTTCAAGTAGGAGAGGAAAAGAAAGTTGAAGAAGTTTTAAAATCCCAACTAAAAGAAAAGGAAGATATCTGGAACAGTTTAAAATATGAAATATGTAAATGTGTTGAATCTGCAAAAAAATGATCTAGCTAGAAAATACCACACACATTTGCAGAGAGAAATTGTGAAGGAAGAAGCAAGAGTGAAAGAATGGAAGAATTCTCATTAACCATAATGAATAATGAATAATTTACACATGATATACTCTGTATAACTCAACCAATGAGCACTGGAGGAAAAGCCAATGCACCATGGTGGTGGTCTAGATTGATATGTACACACACTAGTAGTTACTGGAGTAAAATTCCACCTATTCTAGTCTCTCAGGCAGTTACGGGAGTGAACTGCCACCTAGCTAAGTTAACTAGTCTGCCAGTCTTAAGTTAACTGACTAAAACAGAGTGAAGTGAGGAGGAGGTCAGGGAATCAAGGGTAATGCACCAGTCTGGTCATGATACCAAGGATAATGTGCATTAGTTGGTGATGATCCTAATGTTGCATGGTGACAAAACCAATGCAACATCTAGACTCCACTCAACTAGTCAAACTGAAGAGAATATTGTTCCTAGAGGGTTATTCTTCCTATAACATAGGATACTGGATAATGACTAATAATGACTAATCAAAAAGGAAAAAAATTAGGAAACATAAATCATAGGTGTATGTGAAGTAACTCCAACACCCCCCTAAACATCACTATGGTGAAAATAAAGAATGGGTCCCGACAACGAGGCCATGTTAGGTACCCAAATAAAAAATATAAAATGAAATAAAGTGAGGAGAGAGGGAAAACCTCATGGGGAAAACCCCCCCTCAAGGTACAATGTATGTAAAAATAAGAGCTACAGTTGTTGGGAAACTGTGTCCTTCACTCCAAGATGATGTCACAAAGAATGGAACTTCTTCTTAGTGAAGGTCTTCGTGAAGATTTTTATTGTCTATTATGCTGAAGGAAATAACTGTAGGTCGATGATCCCCTCGTCTACTAAGTCCTGGATGTAGTTCATGTGCATCACTATGTTCTTCGTCTGATGCCTTTGAACTGGATCTCTATAGAACTTTAGAGTGCTTTGGTTTTCACACTAGATGATGGTCGACCGATGAAACTGAATGTCCAACTCGGTGAGAAAATGTCGTAGCCACATAACCTGAATGGTTATTTTAACTACCCCTATGTACTCTTCCTCGGTTGAAGAAAGAGAAATAGAAGCCTTCTTCTTTCGCGACCAGCAGATACGCCCAAAACCAATACTGAGTGAGTAACCAGATGTGGACTTGCGATTAGTGCTATCACCAGCCCAATCAGAATCAATGAACCAAATGAGATATAATGTAGATTTTGTTTAATAATGGATCCAAAAGGTGATGGTGCCTTATACATATCAAAGGATATGCTTTGAAACCTTCCAATGTAGCTCATGTGGGTCCTGCATGAACCTGGAAAATACGCAAACTGCATAGAAGAGGTCTAGTATGAAGTGTGTGAGATACAAAAATATCCCTAATAGTTGTCTATACAATGTGTTTTCAACCAGTGGAGTGTCCCCACCATCCTCAAGTTTTACTCCTAATAGGAAAGGAGTCAGAGCAGACTTGCAATTTATCTTGTGAAATCTCTCAAGGAGATCTTGTGCATACTTGGCCTAAGACAGTTTGATTTCTGATGCATCCTGACTGATATCAAGTCCAACGAAGAAGTGTAGATGAACCATTTTCATCATCAAAAACCTTCCATGTAGAATCCTCTTGACTGCAGCAATTGCTAAATTTGACCAACCAGTGATCAACAAATCATCAACATACAAAACTAAGAGTAGAAGTGAATCAGCGGTCCTGAGCATGTAGACATTCAGGTATGATTTACAATATACAAATTTCTATTACAATAGGTAGGATTCCATCTTGGTATACCATGCCCTAAGATCCTTCTTGAGGCCATAAAGAGACTTCTTCAGTCGACATACCAAAGATGAATCATGCATAAACAATTGGAGCTGCTCCATATAAATATCCTTAGAGAGATCATCGTGAAGAAATGCATTCTTCATCTCCATCTAATGGACTTCCCATCCCTTGGCCATCGTAATGGAAAGTGCCAAACATATGGGATCTGTTGGAAAATGTTTAACAGGTAGCGTATGCTTTTCATTGATGGCAAGTACAATAGTGAAGATGGCAGGATCAGAGTGTGCATTGATGGAAAAACAGGAACAACGTAAGCTTAGGAGGAATTAGCGCAGAGTCGAATGCAGTGCGTAGGTGTGCACCAGGGATGAGGTTAATTCATGACTAAAGCTCAAGGGAGATAGCATACTTAGGATCACAGGCAGATCAAAGGTTGAGGCCTTTGACACTTAGAAATTCTTCCAAGTAAGAAGGATGTGTAAGCTTGGAGGAGAAGCGTCGGTGATCGTTGGATCCCATCTTGAATTCTCGATGACCATCAGATCTCAATGTAGACAAGAGGAGCGCGCTGAAGAGGAGGATAGATATCAGGTGTCAGATCTGAGCGCAGGGTCCAACCACCGTTGGATCGAGGAAAACCTGCACGATATTTAAAAGTGCAAGGAGTAGAGGGCTCACAAATCCCGAAATCAGGAGGACCGTCCATCTTAGGGGGTTATGTGGACCATTGATCCGACTCCCTGTCAGAGTTTCAAGGATCGAGAGTTGGACATGACAAGTAATATCATCCACAGAAATCTCGATTTCACGATATGCAAAATCGCGATGTAATCTGAGCTGTCAAATCAAGATCACATCTGGACCGTCGATCCGACTCACGTCAACAAACCACGTCAGCTAGGAACACATGGCACAACCAGGTAATGACAAGTGTCAGACTGATTCAACATGCCAAGCACATGTAAGTCACGAATCAGGGTGACACGTGGCAGTTATTTAACACATGTGATGTCAGCAGACTAACACCATGTCGGAGTTTCGAGGATCGCATGTTGGAAATGTCAAAGAAACAATGCAATAGGAATCTCGATTTCACGATATGCAAAATCATGACTTAAATCACAGCCATTGAATCAAGATCAAATCGAACCATTGATTCCGATCCTTGTGAGTTTAGGGATCGAAGTTGGACATGTCAAAGATTATTGACATGAGGAATCTCGATGCTCGCGATATAGTAAATGTGATATCATCGAGCCGTCGAGATTAAGGTTGAATCACGGGTCGTTGATTCAGTCCTTATGGAGTTTCGGGGGATCGAAGTTGGACAATATCAAAAGATTATTGACGCCGGAATCACGATACTCGATATGTGTCAGCGATGTAATCGAAGTGTCGATTAAGGTTGAATCTGGGTAGATTGATTCCATTCCTTGTCCCATTTTGGGGTCGAGTTGGACATGTCTAAGATTATTAACATCAGGAATCCGTGCTCTGTGATATGTAAATGTGATATGTCAAAACTGTCGAATCAAAGTGTTGATGGAGAACTCGCGATGCGACAGTGGCTTGCGAGAAACCATTGATGAGTATGCGCTAGAGAATTGAAGAGACCCACAATGTGATAAGCGGAGAGATGAAAGAGTCTCCAAGCTTCGTCTAAGTGAAAGGAAGACTATTCTTAGAAGGATTGACGGTCGATGAGGATGGAAACTGTGGCGAAGCGGAGAGTGAGCTCAACTATCCGGAGAAGGCGAAGAGTCTCAAACGCGAGATGTTGAGAATCTCGGCTATAATACTGATGATGTTGAACAAAGCGTTTGGAAGCGCGGAGAGTCACAATGATGATCTCGTAGAGCACTTGAGATATGGAGGAGATTGGCATGGTATGAGCATGCATAGGAATGACGAATATTGCATGCCTGTCTCACATGGTATATACCGCAGTACAGAGAGAAAAGAGATGGGTTGTAGTCACTGTGGAGTTTATTTGTGGTTGTTGTTGGTGAGTGGTCCTTCATGTGTGAAGAAGGAGAGAGTGCAGCAGCTGAATATACGAGAAGAGGCTATCACGATGAATGGACTTAGCGTCTGAGGACATAAAAAGCGGAAGAAACGGAATGAATTACCCAAGTGATGTGTGTAGAAAGGAAATAAGCCCGAATAGCTTGACATACATCGGAAAAATGATGATGCAGTAAATAAATTGTTGAACATCATATCCTTGTAATAAGTTTTATTAGCAAGATTTATATTTGCGGTGGTTAGGAGAGTAGGGAGAATTTGGTAATATCAAAGTTCAAGTGGGTGCCGAACAGGGAGTTAGTCCTTCACTTCTAGTTAATTGCTAGAGAAACCGGAGTTGGTGCTTCCTTACAGTTGGTGCTAGAGAAACGGGGAGTTTATTAACCTTCTGGTGGTGCTAGAGAAACGGTGGTGCTTCCTTCTGTGGTGGGTGCTAGAAAGCAGAGTTGGTGCTCAGTAGAGTTAAACTTACCCAAAGGCGAGTTGTAGCCTCATTATGAGGTTGTGCTCATATGTATGATACATCAAGAATGTAACAACTACTTATCATATAAAGAAAAGAGTTTTTACATGGGTTTCCTCGGGAAAATCGTCTCTGTGTTTCTCATACTATGTGAATGATGTTGAAAGTGCCATTGTTTATTTCCCGCATTATTTTCATCATCATTGGTGTCTCGAGAAAAGAGTTTAAAGAACCATAATTGTTTTAAACGCAGTATTAATTGATTCACCCCCCCCTCTTAGTTGTCCAACAATTGGTATACAGAGCTTACCCCTTTTTATCTAAGGGTAGATCCTAAGAGCTTAAACATGTCAAGCCATGAGAAATTCAACCAATAAGGCCCTCTGTTGATGGAACAAACTTTGCTTTATGGAAAGTTAGAATGAGAAAATACATAATGTCTTTAGGTGCGGATATGGGATGTGGTAGAGTTTGGTTATGTAAATCCAGTTGTGTTATCTAATAAGGATGACAAACTAAATTTAGCTTCTAGCTAAGGCTATGAATGCTATCTTGAGTGGGCTTGCATAAGCAAAATTAGTAAAAGTTATGCACTAGAAGCTACAAAGAAATGTGGGACAAACTCGTGCAGGTTATGAGAGATGTGAGAAGGTAAAGGATGCAAAGCCTCAAACCTCTACGAATCTGAGTTTGCAGCTGAACATATAGAGATGAAGGAAGATGAAACTGATGGAAAATACTTTATGAATAGAAGAAGTAAATCTGATGAGGCACTTGGTGAAACAATTGGAGAACCTTCTTTAATTCAGAAAATAGCCCAGATCTCTCCCGAAGGATAGGTTCAACTAGAAGGTCTACTGCTATAGAAGAACTTAATGATCTAAAACTATGCCGGTTTGATCATACAAAGACCTTGACTACATATGAAATGAGGATAGTTAAGGATAAACCCACTTCCATAGAAGAATCATTTAAAGAAGACAAGAAAGAATAGGGATTGAGCTAGATGAGTAAGAAGAAGAATTTGTGAGAAGATTGAAGAAGGGATCGGGAAAATCTAGTAAATGCACTCAAGTAAGCACACAACTATGGAAAGATAGTTAATTTTGCAAATAAATGTCCACACAAGAAACATGTCCGAGAACTCTGAAGGTGAAAGAAGCACAAATCGAGGAGATTTGATAAAAGAAAAAGAAATTTATGTAAACAATGACTCCTCAGAGGACACTGATAGTGAAACTTCCTATGAAGATAAGATGCGTAAACTTCATGCTCATAGCCAAAGAGAATTATGATAAATCAATATGACCTGATGAGAATGAATAAGAAGTTATGGTTGACATGGAAGGAGAAGCTGATCGATTAATATTAGGAAAGAGATTGACAGGACTAGAATCAAGAGCAGAAGAAAGCAAAGAACCGGTGTGTCTGAGTTAGAGAAAACCCATTCCGAGAACTTTGGTAGAAGACCCTTGTCTACTAAAAAAGTAAATTGGAAAGACAAAGAAAATCAGAAGGAATTCTAAAATAGAAGCTATCGGGGGTAAAATAAGGCAAGATGTGAATCAGTAGAATAAGAAGTAGTGAAAACCACAGGGAAAGAAATGGAGAAATTTCAAGCCTTGTATAATCAAAAATCGTCAAGTATCAAAGCCTCGGAAGTATTAACCACCATTCTAAATCAAAAATGAATCAATTTGGGTGGAGTTATGAAGAGGATGCTTGATGGGAAGCCAAAATGAAGAACTCATCAAGTTTGTTAAAAGTACAGCCAATGACAATAACAGAGTCTGTGAAACAAAGGAAGACAATGTAGCCGGGGCAGAGTAAAGAAAAGTTCGAGGATTGAATCGCTAGAATGAAAGAAACAATTCTCTCTCTTGGAGGAAGCGTCCTCATCGACAAGAAAATCGATTTTCTCAAAGAAGGCAACCATTTTTCCGAGTACAAGGAATTTTTTCTATGGTATTGCTTCACATTCCCTGAAAATTTTGGTCTACAAGCTATAAATTGTTCCTTAAGACTTAGACGCAGAAATTAAGATTTCAAAGGAACCAATACTTCCCACAACAAATAGTAGTCTGATCCAAGTAATAAACCATCACATTTTGCAAATTTCCAAATTAAGTCACACATACATCTAAAGAGCCCAAGAAATAATCAGCATGATCCAATAAGTAGGAACTTTCTTGTAACAAGTTTAACTTATTGAATAATGAGGTTGAATGCTACACATATCATAACTTTGGACATAAAATCTAGACATGAGTTAAGGAACTATGAACTAGATTGAAATCCCCTATGAAAATGTCAAGTTTTGGAAGAGGAAAGAAAGTGACAAGTGTGGGATTTAATTATTAATACGCTCAGCGAAAAATGAACCCTTGGTATATAGATAGTGGATGCTCGAAACACATGGCTGGAGACAAAAAAAGTTTCTATCTCTAGTGAAAACAAATCAGGAAGTGTAACCTTTGGAAATGATGCTCCTAGGAAAATAAAAGGCAAAGGGATGGTGAAGCAGAAAGTAATGGAAAAGAAAATCCCAAGATATTCTACTTATGGATGGGCTGAAGCATAACTTGTTTAGTGTAATTCAAATGTGTGGCAGAGGATCTGAGGTGTGTTCACATCCGAGACTAAGATATAAACATGTAAACTTCGGGACAAATTAGTGGCCAAAGGTATAAGAATGAGAAAATAATGTATATATATGTGTTGAAGAAAATAGAGAAAATGTCATCCTAAGAAAACATGATGAAAGATGGTTATGGCATAAGAGACTTGGACATCTAAACTTTGACCACTTAATCAAAATCAAAATATAATGCGATAAAAGATCTTCCAAGAATATCAAAAGCCCAAGATTAGAGTGTATAAACCACTGTCAAGTAGAAAAGATAAATAGGACACAGTTTAAGTCCGAGAGCTTCACTTCAACAAAGAAACCATTCCAACTAGTTCATATGGACTTGTATGGACCATCAAGACAAGAAGACACGAGAAAGAAAACTTCTTCATGGTGATCGCCGATGATTACTCGAGGGCTGCCAGGTTGCTTTCCTGAAAAATATGAAGCATTTAGAAGTTTAAGATATTTAAGGCTTTAAATAAGAATTTCAAACAGGGAAGAGGTTAAAGGAAATAAGATCAGGTCGGGGAGGATTCATGTCAAGAGACTAAAGGAGTGCTGTGATGAGCATGGGATCAGAGAGAATACAATACCAAGAACTTCACAACAAAATGGATTAGTTGAGAGGCAAAGCAGTCTGATCTTGCAGGAAATGGCCCAGTCAATGATGAATGAGAAGAAAGCATTGGTCAAACCTCTGGGTAGAAGCAATACACTACTTGATCATGTGTAACAAATCTCACCTCGAGACCTGAAGTGACAAAAACCTTATAGGAATTATGGTTTGGAAGACACGCCTCAATCAAGACACTTTAGAGTCTTTTGGAGTAAATGCTACATAAAAAGAATAATGATAGAAAACCTCGGCAAATAATATGATGGCCGAGGAGGATGAGTATTTTATTGAATAATACCTATGATAAAGGATCTGTGATTCTAATAAAGAAGGCATAAAATGGTTAGCTGATTTCAAAATCATAACCCAATATCTTGTTACCCATTTTTTGTTGTTTTTCTTACGAAGATAAGGTCTTTTGTTGTCTCGAAAGTATTTCATTATCATAGTCTGTTTTGACATGAAGTGCTACCCTATTAGTTAAGGGCGTTGTTTCTTCAAATGCATGTAATATTTCCATCATTTTCTTATCATAAATTTGTTTTTGTAAGTCCTTTCCCTTAACCAGGTGATCAGATTCAAAATCAGGGGCAGCCTATGTGCATTAGGATAATTCTAATTCCATTTCTAGAGGCATAACATTCCATAATAAAGGTTTTTTGAAGTCTGGTGTGGTCGAGACATGAGCTTTTCACATCACTCTTTAAGTTGTTCAAAAGCTTTGAATTTGCCTCTAGAGTCCATGAAAATGCATCCTTCTTAGTTAGTGTTGTTAAATGTGTTGCTATTCTTCAATAGTTACGAGATAAAATTTAACATTAGTATCCTGTTAAACCCAAAATTCCTCTAAGACTCTTCAATGCTTTGGGAATCAGCCAGTCCATCACTTGTATATGTTATTAAGTCTACCTTGACACCTTCATGAATGCAATACTCAAACCCATATACTCTACCTCCTTCACTCCCAAAGAAACATTTGGATGTTTGTATATAGTTATTGCTCCTTTATTAGTTATGTCATATATCAACATATCTACACATGATCCTCCCAAGACTTGCTATATATTAGTATATCATCAAAATATACAAATTTTCAAAGGAAGGGATTGAAAATGGAATTCATCAACCTTTGAATGTGGAAGGTGCATTTTTTAAGGCCAAAAGGCATGACCGTAAATTCATAATAGCCTTCATGAGTTTGGAATGTTGTTTTTGGGATATCTTCTTCCTTCATTAGGTTAGTGATACCCTGAACAAAGATCCAATTTGTGAAATAGGAGGGCTGGCTCCATGTAGTTCATCAACAATTCATCAATGGAGGGAATAGGAAACTTATCTTTAATAGTGATCTTTTTGAGCTCTCTATAATATATGGACACATGAGATATCTTTCTTGATTACCATTACCAATGGTGCGATGGGGAACTTTCTGGCTAGGTCCTAATGCAGAAGCATCTTGATTTCTTCTTCAACCATCGCTCAATTTCATTATTTTGAAGTAAGGGTATCTGTGTAGCCTGATGTTAGGAGAGGAACACTCCAGGGAATTAGGTGAATTTCATGATCATGATTTAGTGTGGGTGGAAGACCTTTGGAATATCTTCAAATACTTTGGAATGCTTATATTGATCCTTGAAGTCTTGAGGAATATGAAGCTTAGATGTTTGAACATCTAGTGAGCATAGTTTTTAATAATACTGATGCCCCTTTTTCAATAATTTTGTCATGCCAAACTAGAGCTTATATCACCTTAGGAGTTCCCTATGATACTCTGCTCAATTTCCTTTTCCTTCCAATGAAAATTTCACTGAAAGAAGTTCTTGAAAAGGTATTAATCCAATTTTCCCAATTATTGTAACCATTGGATTCTTAGTACAACATACACCACCCATGGGTATGGAAATGATTGGACTGTCCATTTACATTCCCCATAGTAAGATTGATCTGTGCATTTTCTGAGAAATTGTGGATTCCTCCATGTCTTGATCATTACTTGACAGCTGGATTCTCTGAAAATTGAGAGCTTTGGCTAATTTATAGTGAATGAAATTATAGAGTACTACTAGAATCAATTAGGACTATTACCTTTTATTTTTGATGTATCCTTGATCTCAAGAAGAGGTTTGAGGTGCCTAATTCCATCCAATGCATTACCAGATATCATGCCCAAGTCAACTCTTGAAAAGAATTGCTTCCCTACGTTTTCATCTTGAGATGGTTCTTGTTCTTGTTCTTCTTCCCTCTTCCTGTCAGCATAGATCTTCTTCTAACCACACTTCTCCTTGTGCTTGTTGTCACAATTGAAACAAAGTCCATTTTCTTCTTTCCTTCAATTGTTGAAGTGTCAGCCTTGTAGGTTGAGTGTTTTACCAGAAGAAGGAACATTGTTCTCTCCATAGATGTTAGGATTGGTCCTTCTAGTAGCCATATACATATTTTTACTTTCAACATTTTCGCCACCTTAATCCGTTTTCTCCATTTGGGTTCCCAAAGGAGACCTCATGTTGAATGTTATCCATTAAATTTCCTATGAATACATCAATCAAGTGCTCATATGGAATATCAGTTTCCTTTATGCTTCAATCTTTGGAAGTTCTCGATTAATGTTTGAATTAGTAGGAACCCTTTTGCTTGAAAGTTATCAATTGGCTAAGAAGGTATTTCTCCTTGTATCCTCATGAGTGTGTGCTATCATTTCTTGAAATCCAAAAGGTATTGTCCAAGTGACTGGTGATTTCTAGATAGAACAAAGCCATTGATGCCATTCGAATTAGTTAGGACCCATAAATGCTCAAGAAGAAATTCATACCTTTGTGTATATGGCACATTATGTATATCAAAGAATTGCTCCAGCTCTGATATCCATGTGATTGGGTCCTTGCCATCAAACTTCCTCATATCTAGATCTTAGACGTGGTTAGTCTAGCCTTAAAGTTGGGATTTCTCCATTCTTGATTCACCTTCCTTATTAATCCCTCATCATGAATTTCATGGGATCATTTTCACTTTCAGTGTCTTCTCTGTTATGAAATTTTCAATGCTTCCATGATCTCCTCTTTTTAACCATCCATCTTTGCCTCCAACTTAGCTTCCATCTCTTGTAGTTCATCTTTTTATTTTACTATCTTATTTTGTAAATCATTTATGTCTCTACACATTTCTTCACCTTCATCAAAGAGTCCAAAGTAGTAGGATTGTTTAGAGGCTTATTTGGTGTAGAAGTTCCCTTTTTTGGGTGGCATGTTAGCCAAGCATCACTTTTAAACCTTAATTTTAAGGTGGGACTGCAGCTGGAACAATGTCCCATTTTCTGTATCCCAAGAGTTTAAGCCCCTTGTAAGGTAATGGAGATTTTATTTTGCTTGTATCTTCTCTGTTACGAAAATTTTCAATACTTCCATGATCTCCTCTTTTAAACCATCCATCTTTGCCTCCAACTTAGCTTCCATCTCTTGTAGTTCATCTTTTGTTACTATCTTATTTTGTAAATCATTTATGTCTCTACACATTTCTTCACCTTCATCAAGAGTCCAAGTAGGATTGTTTAGAGGCTTATTTGGTGTAGAAGTTCCCTTTTTGGGTGGCATGTTAGCCAAGTATCACTTTTGAAACTTGATTTTGAGGTGGTTCTGCTAGACAATATTTATTTTGCTGTATCTCCCAAGTTTCGCCCCTTATGGGTATGGAATTTTATTTTATGTAGTTCTCTAATATTTCTTCTCTTTAATTCCACAGGTATGATCAAAATTGGACGTGCCAAGTGGAATTTATGGTAACTTCCCCACAACTTGCTGATTTTTGGCCTTTCCAAGAGATGTCACTTGTATAGTGTGCCCCACACAAAATAATTGATATAAAAATCTGAAACTCGTACCAGAAATACTACAGACTATCTATTATCTAATGAAACTAGTCCCACTCAATTTGGATAGTCTAGGATCAAGTTATGATTGTTTTACCTGGAACACCTTCTTGAGACTAGTCAATAGGACTAGTTAGATACCCTATCTTCCATAGGGTGTATCTACAAATGTAATATGACCCAAAAGATGAACATTTTACCAAAGACACCTTACTAATTTTTGTGAATAGCCTCCGAATTTTAGGGTCTGAAACGTTATAGAAATATTTTTATAGCGAAAATGTCGCAATGACTTAGTTCAGGATGATTCCAGAACCTTATATTGTACAGGATGTATCTCCAAAAGTATAAGGCCTTAAGAGCTGAAATTTTAACCCAACATACCTTGATCTGTCTACTAAATATCCTCCAATTCGTTCCTTCTGAAACATTGTATAAAAAAATGTTATAGAGAAAATTCCAAGTTGTCTCAGATGTAGCAGCGAAACCCCAAGACCTTGAGCTCTAATACCATATGTTAAGAACCAAATATCAATATAGCATAGAAAAACCTCAGAAAAAGTACTCAACGCCTTGAAAAAGAGATAATTTCAGATAATAAGCCTCTTCAAGGGGGAAATTTCCTTTTACCCCACTTAAATGTTCAATTACAAGATGATTCCAAATGAAAATGTCTCCCTGGTATATATAGGAGACTAGGAGGTATAATTACAACTAATGGAATGAAGCCGACATAAATAAAATAACATTACTAATTTAATATGCCCCAATTAAGGGATAATGATCCAATATTAGGGCTTAACACAAGTAATATGAATTTCTTGTGTTACTGCTTTCTTCATTCCATTGTTGATTATCTACCCATCCAAAATCAATAATTTTCGGTCTTAATCCTTGGTGTCTATTTGTTGAATAATTTTCTTTCCTTTGATTCCATGTATTTTTGTTGAAGATTCTCCAATTTTTAGTCGTTGTTGGTCTCTGATAATAACTTGTTGAAGAGTATTTTGGTGATACCTTGTTCCATGAATATTGACAAGTATTCCATCTTCTTCCTTCATAATGTTGATATCGTCCTTGTTTTCTTCCTTGAAATGTTTCTTGGTAATGAGGGTGTCGATACAGTTTCACATTTGATGGTATTCCTTCACTCTGCACATGCATTTCATATATATTCATTTCAATGATAATGGAATCCTACATCATCTTTTCTTGGTCTTTGATTACTCTATCCTTCAATATAATACCATCATATTTGGCATGTACATCCCCTAGATGGAGTTCAACTTATTCAAGTATCTTCTATTGACCTTCTTGAATATTGTCTTATTTCTCCTTTTGAAGCTGCAATGTGATCCCATCTAACAAACTCTGGCATCCTTCTTTAATTTTGGCTTTCATTTCTTACTTTACCTCATCCGTGTTTATGGATTCCTCAACCTTCTTGCAAACTTCATCTTCCAGTCTTTTGGTAAATTCTTCATCCAAGATTCTTCTTTATTTTGAAAATTCTTCTTTTCTTATTTCAATATCTTAACCTCCTACAATAGTTTTTTATTATGGTTTTGTAATCTACATATCTCTTCGTATTTATTTTTCAAATCTTCCCTTGACTCATCATTTTCCCACTTTGATTTACTATTATTTTCTTGCTTTAAGTTCTTAACCTCTTTAATGAGTGATTCATTAAGGGATATTATCTTAGATATATCCTCACCCTTATTCTTAATCTATTCCTTTGCTTCTTTTAATTCATCTTGAATTCTATACATTTCCTCCATTTTTGTATCCCTAATCCATTTATCTGAGAAGCATTTTTCAATTTCTTCCCATGTGCAGTGCCATCTAATATTTTGATCAACACTCATCCACTACTTCCAAGATTCATCAAAAAAATAATCTCTTTCTTTCCTAGGATTCATATTATATTCTTTTACCAACCTCAAACATTCCATAGGATTGATTTCATCTTTATCTTCATGTCCTGTAAATTTATATATTTCCATTGATTCTTAATTGAGGTATAACCCCAATCCTTGACTTCCAAACTCCCTATATTAAGGATAAAGATCTCAAATAGTTGAAATAATTGTTCCAATATTCTATTCTATGTGTTATCGTTCCAATTTATTTTGAATCAGCTCAATCTGACATTCCAATCAAAAGTTATGATAGTTTTAAGTCAGCATACCTTTGAAACCCTGATTTGGAGTCTATCCTCCCAGCCGACCTTACTTATGATGTATCTCTGAAATTTCGGCCCTTCTTAGTCTGAAATGTCGACCTATGGTACTTTGAAATGTCTTATTTTCAATTTCTCATGTCTTACCAAAATTAGATGTGCCAAGTGGAAGTTATGATAACGTCCTCACACATTGCAGATTTTTGGCCTTTCCGGTAGATATCCCTTGTACAATGTGCCCCATGCACAATAATTGATATAAAATTATAAAAATTGTACCATAAATAATATGTCCTGTCCACTATTTAATTCAACTATTCTCACTCAATTTGGATTCTCTATGAATAATTTATGACTATTTTACTCAGAACACCCGTTTCAGACTAGTCAATAGGACTAGTCAGATACCCTATCTTGCACAGGGTGTATCTACAAAAGTAAGATGAAAAAGAAGATGAAATTTTTATCACATATATCTTTCTAATTTATATTAATATCTTATGGAGTTCAGATTTTTAAATGTTACAGAAAAAATGTTATAGAAAAAATTATGCGATGACTAAATTTAGGATGATTCTAGAACCCTATCTTACGTAGGATATATATATGAAATTATAAGACCTTAGGAGATGAAATTTTAACCCCACATACCTTAATCCATATGATAAATAGATTACAAGGGGTTAGTTATGAAACAAATTAGAAAAAAAGTTATAGCAAAAATTCCAAGGTGTCTCAGAAATAGCAGTGAAACCCCAAGACCTTGAGCTCTGATACCAAATGTTATGATCCAAATACTCAAAATATCATAAAATTACATAAGTACACACCATGTACAGAATTTCAATGTGGATAAAAACTCCAATTTATATAAGTTCAACAATAAATCCTTAAAGAATAGGGTAACCCCCTCCAAATAACCAAATACCTTTCACACTTCATAATTCACCTCCAAATAATGAATACATGATCTCTTATATATAGCTATTCAAACTTTCACATGAGGCCCCTTTGTCACTAGGCTTACCCTATTACATATGTATTTACAAATTGCATGTACATTTAGGCACCTATATACCCCCCGTTGGGGTCATATCATATACATTTAGCCATATATATGCCCCTCTTGGGTTAAACTAGATTGAAAAAAAATAAGACATGGGAACTTGTCTTGAGACCCAAAGATAAAAATGTCATTGGTACAAATGGGTATTCAGAAATAAGTCAAGTGGAAGGTATTGTATTTGATGAAACCTTTGCTCATGTTGCAAGACTAGAGCCAATAGAATGTTTTTGGCATTTGCAAGTTTCAAGAATTTTAAAGTGTATTAGATCGATGTCAAGTTAGTATTATTAAATGGAGATTTAGAAGAAGAAGTATACATTCAACATCCTAAGGGATTCTTATTATCATAAAATGAAGATTATGTTTGCATATTGAAGAAATCCCTTTGTGTATTAAAGCAAGCTCCTATAGAATGGTATTCAAGACTTATCAAGTACTTGCAACAACAAGGTTTCAAAAGAGGAACTACAGGTAGTAACTTGTACATCAAAATAGATAATGCAGAGATGTTAATCATCATAGTTGATGGACCTTTCAATTACTTTCTAATTAAATAAATAAGAAAATGAAGAGTTGTAAATTTAATTATCAATCTGGGGATCCTATGGAACTTGTGAACTATCATGCAAATCTATGCAAGAGGATTGTTGTTTTGACTATGGTGTTGTAGCATGTTAATGCCACAATTCAAATATTGTTATAGCCTTAATTTACACCCTGTAGGCTATAGAGGAATCCATAAGAAGATGTAAGCTAGAATACCCATTTTTCCTAAGATTTGATCCCTTTTATATCCCTTTCAGAGGCGCCTATCTTTTTCATCATAGGTAGAAGTCAGTGAGCCTATATTGACCAAAATACTGCAAGGAGAGGCAAGGAGAAAGGATTTCAAGTGGCCATACATCAAAATCTAAGGTATGCTTGATGTAATTTATCTTATGTTATCAACAGATCATTTGTTTTCCCCTGATATATTTGGATTTCATTATGAAAATGTTTAGGTTTGATTCATCTCATTTTAGATATGATTAGAAGCAGTTTCGATCTAAGTGTCTAATCCCAAGTAGAGAGGTAGAGAGGTATTGCTTGTATTTTGTAGACATGAAGTAGGTTGTGGAGCTTAGAGATGGAATTTCAGGACTGAAACAACCAAAAGATATGAAGGAAAACCTACAAATTAAGGTGTGAAATCTCGACCATTACTTGGGATAAATATGATTTTATGTGTTTGAATATAGATATAGGAAAACCATATGAATCACCTCCTTTCTATCTAGGATTACTAGCATAACCCTAGGGAGATCTTGTTGATCATTTAGTGAGATACTTGTGATAATTTGTCCCATAATAGAATTGTCGACTCAACTTGGGAAGGGTTCTTCTCTAGTTTGAGTCTCTTAACCAATCATTCTCTCTGTTTGATTGTATTCTCTTGTGATTCTTCCTTTGATTGATTCATAGCCTAGATCCAGTAGATATGATCTGGAAGATTTGGAGAAGTTCCATCCATTTTTAAAAATAGATAAATTTCATATCCTCTCTTGTTAAACTATAGGATTCTTGTGAGGACCCTCGTAGGTTGATAGGTCTCTATGCTGTGAGGATCTACAAAAACTACAGATTTGCAGAGAAAAACCCAAGACTTTGATTTTAGGCCTATACTCTAATCAAGAATGTTCTGCAGTGGTCTGTTCTAAACCTATTTTGTCTCTATATGAGTATTTTTGGTCACATGAGTTTCTTTCAAATGTTATTTGAGTGAATTTGTGTGGTTTGACTTCCATTTCTTGGATAGGTTCCATTGTTTTCTAAGAATTTTAGTTAATTTGGCATTGAACCCAACTAATATGAAGTGATCTAGTAGTACTTTTAATTTGTTGTGTTAGCTATGCTTTTCCAATCACTATTCATCACTTGATCTACTCTCCTAGGTGATTTTTGGGTGAGATCTAAGTAGAGATATTGGAGTGGGATGAGCCAACCTCATTTTTAATATCCTATAGCCCACTTTCTTGTTGTTTATTGTCAGTTTCCATTTCCATTGTATGTTTTTGCATAGATCAAGAATTGTTTACATTTCAAATGGAAAAATATCAAAAAAGATAAAAATGTTTGTTGGATGTAATGCATTCGGTGCATTTTTTAGTTTCATATATGAAGTGACTATTAGCTACTTGGTGTGTGTGAGGTTATGTTTCTAAAAATTTTCAAAGGAAAATGAAAATAATCTCTCTCCCTTTCATAGCTAGAGTTCATCGAGGTAAACAAAAGACATTGCCATTCTTTCATTTGCTTGGTTCAGTCAAGAGTGAAAACATCACTAAAGTTCCATTCACTACCCTTGGACTTAAGAAATAGCCTTAAAAAGAAAGCGTAATATAAAATCAATTAGACATATTTATTTTGATAGTGAACCAACATTAGTTAGGCTTAGGGTCTTGGACTAGGACTGGAGAGTAAGATCTCCAAGGCCACAAAATGAAACCTAAAGTCATTAAATAATGTTAAATCCATTCTTGCAACTAGTGTGTCAAGATCCTCCTCTAACACAGGAGTTAATCACGAGGCCACATTAGGGAAAGTAGGTAGATTACCCATCTTTACTTGTTTTGTTGTTTTCAATACTGCTTCGATTTCTACGTATATGGGTTTTTTTTTCTTAATGCCTTTGGATCTTTAGCCTTTGTTACCCTTCCCTTGTGCGAATTTAGACCTATGGTTGTTTTCCTGACCATTGATTACTAGGTGGTATCCTTAGTGACCTTTATTAGGGAGCTACAAAGGTTACTGGAAGTGGGAGTTTCTTGTAGTACCTGGGGAAGATGTCCATTCACGGGCTCGGTTCCTCTGGAGGGTGCCTTCTTTAATATAGGGTACTTTCACTGGTCATGATTGTTTCATGTAGATCATCATAAATTCTTCGCATACCTTCACTAGTCAATCCTGTGGGGACTTCATCTCCCCCATAGGGTTGGTTTTCAAAAGGCCACTGAGCTCATTGGTTTTCTTGTTGTTAGCCTAGATTTGATTTGGGGTTTTCTCTTTGATTCTGAGTCTAGGTCAACCATAGGTTGAATTTTGTTTGGATTTTAACATAGTATATTCACTGTGGCTGAACTATCGTTCCAATACCATCGATAGTGAGGAATTGAAACTATTATTGAGGAACAACCGCATATCAAGCAGCATGAGATAGTCTATGAATACTTTGAAGGGATTGAAATTTGGTTCTATGAGACTAGTTTAGTTGAGGTAGAAGTGGTAGACAAACATCTACCACAAATTTTTAATCCTCCTTTGATTTAGCCAAATGCACCTCTACTTGTCCAAGTGAGGGAAATTTTTAGTGCACCTTTCTCTTTGTTTAGTCACCCTCCTACCATGTCAAGAATGAGTATTTCATATAGTTTAGTTGAGGCTACAAGCCCATTCTCAAGTGGGACAGGGGGAAATCCCCTAGGGATCATCCCATTGATGTCTACATGTCCACCCCTTAGCTCCATTGGACCTACACTATCCATACCATTATCTTTCGGTTCCTCAATATGGGAGACATTGTCCATGTCATCACTCCTATAGAATAGTTTACCTAGCATTTCTACACTCATCCTATCTATCTGTATTCCCACCTTTAGATCTTCTTCCAGTGGGGGATCAATCTTTGGTTTTAGCATGGGGAGTGAAATTCCTTCCATCTCCACCATTCATATGAGCGGTCTGGTATCATCAAGAACTATATCACCTATCTAGTGGAATATATCTAGTGGTTTTCAGGTTGTCCCTAGCCATCCTAGGGGTAGTAGTACATTTGGAGGTTTTAACTTTCCTTGTGTAAGCACACCCTTCCTTGGGGGTACGTGCCTCGGGGGAAATTTTTCATCTTGGGGAGGTTTTCCCTTTGTTACCACATTAGGTCTTGGGGTTTCTTCCTTGGGACTAACTTCGGGAATTTTTTTCCTATATGGTGCATGTTTACCCCCAGGGGAAACCCCCTTGGGGAAATATTTGGCTATGGGAGTAGTCATGCTCCTCGAGGTTCCACCATCCTAGTAGGAACTCACTCTTCAAGAGATCCCCAACCCTCTAGTAGTAAAAATATAGGGGGACCACAAGGTCCATCTGGGACTGCAAAGACTTCACCTCCCTCCTATTATTTATTTGTTGAAAGATTAATTAATTAACTGTTGAAATATTCATTATTGTAGGGATTAACTAATTATCGAAGGGATTAATTAATTATCAAAAAAGATTAATTACTGAAATTTTAGATGTTGGAAGGTTGGTTGTCATTGATGTCAACCCTTAAAAAAGTTGCATGTTGAAGTAAAGTGACAATAAACAAAAGATAACAAGTTGCATGTGAGTTGAAAGTGAGTTTCATTCCATCATGAGTTGCATGGAAATTGCATATCATTATGAAATTTCTGTTTAAAAAATAGAGAACAGTCAATTCTAAGTCACTTCTATGTAATCACTTATGAGAATAAAGGTTGGAGATATAAGGTAGTGAGTCAAAGACAGGGAAGTCCAATGAAGTAAGAAGTTTGCAGGAGCTGAGTATGGAGAATGGTTTTATAAAATAATTCATTTAGTATATATGCAGGTTTCAGGAGGAAAAATATGGAAATTTGTGGACTATGTTGAGTGCTCAACACACCCTAAAAGCCTTATGAAATTTTATCACTTTTTGGGTACCACTTGTTTTATTTACTGTTTAATTTGGTTTCACTTTGGGGGATGGTTTATTTTGATTTTTTTTCATGACTCTTATCAATCAAGTCATGTTTTTCTGAGCTTGTTAAATGAAACATCGAGTCTAAAATAACTTGAAAACTGAATGAAGAATCTACAGCTAACATTTCTCCTAACATGCTTATGTTCGACATCCGTAAGTTTCATGCAGGTAAAGTGGACACACATTTAGACTAATATTCAATGTTTGAAGCCCCATCCACATCGAAAGAAGGAGGAGTTGGTTGGTGTGAGTTATTTTCCACAATGTTTCAAGAGATAGTCGATCCTAATCGGCGTCAACAAAATACGGGAGGGATAGAAATTGAAAAAAGCCATAAAGAAATCATCGATAGTCGATGACGGATGCGGTTTCTCGGGGTCAGGGAAAATCTAAAAAATATTAAAACAATCAAGATTTTTTGCGTTAAAGAAACCATCGATCGCCGATCGTCGATACACTTTCGGGATCAAGACATTTTCGAGAGAGTCGACCCGAGAGCACTTGGGTAGGTTTATCGTTGATCATCGATCCTTGATGCTTTTCGGTGTTGGCAAGATAGGATCAGGTTTTAGAACATGTATCTTAAGGAAAGTCTCGATTCTGATTAACATGAGTAAATGAAGACATTGGTCTCAAGTGTCATGTGTATTTATCATGTAAGGGTGTCATACAACCTAGTTTCATCTCAATTCGTCTTAAGTTTCCATGTGTCCTAGTCACACCTCCTAGTCAGCCTTGCCACATTAGCTCTGTACAGAAAAATCGATCGACGTCGGAGCTTTTGCAAGAAGATATCAACGAAAAGTGTTCAAGGCAGAATCACGACCTCCAAATCACCCACTCAACTAGTGAAACGATGGGTTGTTTTCGGCATAAGATACCATCAGATTATGACATTTAATAGACAAATTAATGCTTCATCCCACATTTGTTTCTGCATCCTGCACTGATTGAAAAAAAACAACTTGAAACAACTAATAGGACATGCTACAACCCAAGTATGCGCTGTCAACCCACGATCCAATTTAATTTTAAACATCTTTGAAGATCTGGCAACAGATTTAATAAACTACACTCATAACCCAAATTGAATGTCTAATGCGACAAGATAATTTCATCCTCATTTAAATCTATAAAATGGTTTTGAAAAAATTCATTTTGCGCACAAGTTTGAATTCCAGAGAATTCGAAGAAGCAGAGAAAGCATCTCGAGACTGTGTTGATCCTCATATTATCAAAACTAGGTTAAACAGGTTGCAGATGTATGTGTTCAAGTTTTTCAATTCGACAATCGTGATTTATATATGCATCTGATTTCTTACATGGTATCTAACTATGTTCTAGTTGGAGGTAAATGCCTCCGAGAAATCCAACCACCAAACATTTGTCGAGAGAACCCAAGCTAAAGGAAGCTGAAAAGGGTGAAATTTCTTCTCTTGGTACTGCGAGGTAGTTGGAATACACTCCCAGGGCATATCCGGTCATAAAAACCTCAAAAATGAATTCCTTTGTCCAACCTCTGACCTTCGGTGATACAAAATTAAGCATCGGATCCAAATCAATGCTTCCACAATGGGAGGACCTCTTCAACAAAATAATCTGAGAGGAGTACCTAGAGTATATCCCACATAGTGACCCAAATGTAAGGGCACTCGATGACCCGATGTTCCCAAACATCTGATGGTCATATTTGCACATGGTAGCCAATAGAACCCCAGTTTTCCTTTGCATATAAGTTTTGAAGTGGCTATTCAACCACAAAGATTCACAAAAGTTCTTGATCAATGATGAGAATGGTGGGTGTGTCGTAGTTTTCCTCCCAATGGTAGTCTAGAAGTACTACAAACTCAGAGACCCAGAGTAGCGACTAAACAGAGACTTTGTGGTAAATTTCTATGAATTCCATGCCACCAGCCAGTTGATGGCCTCATGGTGGAAGGAGGAATTGTTTTTTACAAACTGGAGTAGTGGCTGGTATGGAACAGTCTACCTAAGGGAGCCATACATCTACTTGATGGCTCTCATCTTCCGATTATATGGAGAGAAGGACTTCTCCAATTTTTCGAAATAATGGATTCTCTTGGCCTACATAGTGGTGATATCTAGAAGTAGCTTCAAATGGGGAGTGATGATTTCCAAAAAATTGAGCATATATGTACAACAGGCTTAGAAGCCGAAAGAAGGGGAAGCACCCTCTTTCTGCATGGCCTCATACCTGCTCGATGTGATCTGTGTAAGAAATGTCTTCGTCGACATGAATTTAAGATGGCATGTTGCAGAGCTCCCTGTTCATGTTTATTTCAAAATACTTTGGGAGAACAGGTACAAAAAATCCTACACACTCATCTGCAATGAATTCATCACTCTTATTCATTTTATTATATTTAAAAAGCAATGCCCAAGATAATTCAGAGCAGCCAAGAAAATGGTAGCGAAGGTAGGCCACTGGTATTTGGATGAGCGGTCAACCTATATTAGGGTGTTCAGGGCCACTGGAGCACCACATATACTCCCCGATCATGTCCCAGATAGGCTCATTGTAAGAGAAATTTGCTATCAGACCATCCTGTAGGGCTATAATTCCACACTATTTAAGGACAAGAAGCATGCTTTCATACCCTATGGTTTCCATGTGGGGTTTTAATTGGTAAAGGACACTACTCAAGACAAACAAGAAAATTTGAGCCAACTTGAATTTAGGTTCCCGATAGGACGATTCCGCAAGCATGACCCTAAAATCCTTGTCCTCAAACATGCTTCGCAGGTATCATCATGTTGGCCATACGCACATGATAAATTTGAGGATGAAATTTTAACATAGTGCACTCAGGACTGGGAGGAGGTAGTACAGAGGATGGATAACCCAAATATGACTAGTTTCAAGGCCATGAGCATGGATTAATAGGTGGAGATAATATAGAAGTTGACTCAAGAGGCCCTTAGAGCCAGTGAAGAAATCAAAGCAGTAGAGAATACAGAGGCACATAGAAGAGGATTTCTCTTGCTATAATGGGTGAAAAGAATCATTGATCAGTTGCATAACGACCCTAATATGGTATAGATATTGAGGATTCCCATTGATGACCCAATCAAAAGTAGAGGAGATCCAAGTGGCCTAGAGCCAATACAACTTGAAGAAATCACTGGGGCAGAAAACCCTGAAGTTCCACCACCACATATCAGATCACCAGAGGAGATTTCAACCTATCTTAAGATAGAGAGGCTACCAGGTAGGAAAAGTGTAACAAACCCCTTATTCAACTTAATAACCATCTATGATGATGAGGGGAGTTCATAGGTGTCCCTGGTGACTCCAATGCAAATTAAAAGGGAAAAATAACCTAAGAGAGCATCTACCCCAGGTCCCGATGCTCCAATTCAGAGCCTCCCACAGAGTGAGAATGAGGTCGAAAGTGCCTTAGACACTGAGCTACTCAACTTTCTGGGAACCCCAATGGACAAATCAAGGGATGAGCTAGGATCGGGAGGCCAGAAAGAGGAATTTCCACAACAAGAAATTGGCACACTGATAGCCGATTACTAAGTAAGTAATGGACCTAACCTCTACTCTTCAATTTTGGTCGATACCTCACCAGCCCATGCGCAAAAAATGGAGGTCGAGCCATCGATACATATAGAATAAGTCCAGGAACCAATCCTAGAACAAATACATACGTCCGAGAGCCTAGGAAATACTCTAAGATGGGGAGAACAACAAATCCCCAAACCTGTTGATGAGGTTGCCGACATATAAGAAATCTCCTATGATAGGAAGAGAAAGGCCATCATGAATAGGACCACTAAAAACAGGAGGCTCACGTTTGATAACTTGATCCTCATCACTACGGAGGAGAAGGTTCTCATCAAAGAACATGCCAAGACATCTGAGCTCATCGATGAAGGGATAGATATGACAGATGTCACATTGAATAGAGAAAGAAGAGATGAAAAAGAGTTGGTCATTGTACTTAAGGAGTTGGAGCATCTGCACCATTTGGAAAAATACTATCAAGACTCCACACAGGCCACCATGTTTTTGAGAAGTGAGTTTCAAAATTCCTATGACAAATTCATGAATGAACAACACCTTTTCACTGCAGGTATAGTTGATTTCCATTAAGACACCCTTATGGCATTAGCGACCTGCAAGGATGTGGAAAGTTGGTATGAGAAGTCTCACCAAGAAGTATAAAGGATTGATTACATCAACGCGGTTCAAAAGGGCTGAGACACTAAATAACATGAAATTCAAGTGTTGAGGGACAACAATATAGATAGGATTAGGAAAGAGGTTGAATACTGGGTGAAAATGTCCTAGGAACCTCGGCGTGATATTTAGGAGAAACGGGTTGATTGTGAAAAGAGCTTGGAAAAGATTAATCGGGAGATGAAAGACATCGACCTCCCATAATTTGGCTCACCCGAGGACTTTGTCAACCTGCATAACATAGTCAAGCAACATGAAGAACAAGAATCGGCATGGACAATAGAGATAACAAAGGTGGCGAGCATGGCATGAGGTCAAGTAAAAAAGTTCATGGAGCATCTGGTCAAGGCTCAAATAAATTTGCAGCGGTTAAGTGTCAAAATAGTCAAGTACCAAGCACGGGCAGTAGAAGTGAAAGAAATTATTTCAGCCTCGATGGACCATCACAGGTTCCCATATTGAAACACATGCGAGGAACTCTTCATCAAATGGTCGGAGTATGAGAATATTCATCCACTTCAGTAAAACTATTTGATGATTCTCAAAAGACAGAGAGATGAAAGCGCCATGTGGGGATATTTTTTTTTATTTAGCTTGCACGTGTGGTAGCTATTTTTAGTTGATGATTCATTATAAATAAGAGGATTGACCTTTTAGCAAAGGGTTGATGGTTTTGGAAAAGATCCTCTTTTTTGTAATTTTAAAGAACTATTTCCGAACTACCTTAATTGAGAAGTCATGTTTAGGACTGGAGACAAACTTCTATTTTTTCAGCAAAAGCGTTGTGTGATTGGATTCGAGGAGGATTACTTCCAACTTTATTTCATGAATAGATGTTGTAATGAGTAAGAGTTTCTGAATCTATTGATAAGTTAGTTGTTTCAATATTTTTGAAGTTCTTGTCTCTAATGATGAAATCAAATCATTGTGTTAATGTGTGATTAATGTTAGAGCTAAGGAATCTATTTTTCTTTCCATGATTTTATTGCATGTATGTCTTCTTTCAATAATTGTATCTCAGTCAATAATTGAAATACCAACAAGTTAATGTATTACTACTAGGCTTGTCACAGGTGTGAATATCTTTGTCTGCGTGCAGCACAAGGGTTATCCAAAGATCAACCTTCTTCAGTAGTTAAGAACCCCCCTTTTACCAGCTAGTTTATACCAGCACACATATTCTGTTCAGGCCCATCTAATAAAATAAAATACAAAAGAAAACATTTAAACTGAAGGAGGAACTTTCATAAGAAGATATTGTGTCAATCACTACGTATAGCCCATCGATAATTTGGCCGGATCGAAATATCTGGAGAACCATTACACAATAAAAAAATTGTAGATTCTAATTTGGCCTTCATGACAAGTTTGGTTCCTAATGTTGAGTTAAAGGGATTTAGGACCCCTCAACAAGCTATAGGGAGTAAAAGTGTGGATACCCGTGAGTAGACAGTGCATAAAGTCGTGGACCTATGAAGAAAATTTGTGAAGATCAGGGATCTAAAACTCAAGTAAGCTACATGATTGAAGGTATGTATTCCTATGTGTTAGGGTGAGTATTATGAAGAAATCAGGAATATGTATGTCACAGTGATTCATAAGCAATTGATTTGGAAAATTGTCTTGTGGATCTTGGTATGAGGTGTGTATGGTTGCAATCTTAATGGGATATTGATATCAGAAGAAGAAACAAAAAATATTATAGAAAATAGCAACAATAGGTTATTAGTGACTGAGGTAGTGACATATTGGTCTACATCTATATTATAGGGCGGCTGGACAGGGAAAGGAAAGGGGGTTGTATCCACCTTCCGGTTGGAGCCAGATAAATTAGCGAGTTGGAGATTCCTTCGGTTTGCATCATAAAAATAGGGGGTTGGAGCCTCCTTCCATTTTTTTATGGATAAATAGGAATTTGTTTCTTCCAATGAATTTACTCCTTGATCAATATGAAAAACATTACGTGGTTTCTTCCCACACTGGGTTTCCACGTGAAATTCGGGTGTAATGTGTTTATGTGATGTTTATGGTGTTGATGATATTTTGAATGCTAATAATATTCATTGGATTTTTTATATTGTGATTAAAATTACTATTTGTTCTCATATTTATTCACCCCCCCTCTCAGTATTCAACATTTGGTATCATATTGGAAGTAGTCTAACCATTGGAAGGAGATCATAGAATACGCTAATATTGGAACACCAAGGTTTGACGTTCAAAAATATAACTTATGGAATAAAATAATGAAAACATTTTTACAGGCACATGGATTTGATGTTTGGAAATCAGTAGTAGATGGGTATACAAAACCAACCACTCCCACAACCGAAAGAGATGGAAAGAAGCTCAGCAAAAACAACTCAAATGATAAAGGTACTATTATAAGAAGTATAGTTGATTCAATATTTGTCAAAGTTATGCATTGTGATAGTGCAAAGTATCTTTGGGATAAACTCCAAAATATCTATGAAGGATATGCCAAGGTAAAGGGAGATAAGCTTCAAATTTTGAGAGCTAAGATTGAACAATTGAATCTGAAGGAATATGAAGACATTGTAGACTACCTTAGGCGAGTCAATGAAGTAGTTAACATGATTAAAGGATTGGGAGTATAATTTGATGAATCAGTGGTTGTTCAAAAGGTATTGAGGTCTCTTCATATGAGATTTGATTCTAAAATATCACCCCTAGAAGAAAGACCAGATCTCGGTACATTGAGCATGGATGAGCTACATGGAATATTTGCACCCTATGAAATGTGAATAGAACATGAGAACCTAGTCACAAAGGAGGTTGGGAGGTTCTCAGGAGGACTGTTGTCCTTAGAGGTTCAAGTGAGAGCTTGAACATAGGAAGTTGAAGCTTCCATCTGATTGCAGCTAGACAAACCAAGGTGGCAGGGTGGTGCAAGGGAGAACAAGTGTTCTCTTCTATACAAGTTGGAGCCTGTGTAATTGGAAGTTGGTGCTTCCATCCAGTTGGTGCTGGAACATATAGGGAGTTGGTGCTTCCTTCTAGTGGGTGCTAGAGAAACCAGGGAGTTGGTGCTTCCTTCTAGTGGGTGCTAGAGAAACCAGAGAGTTGGTGCTCTCAATTCCTTCTAGTAGAGAGTTGGTGTTCTCAGCAGGTTGCATTTTGTAAAACAGAGGTAGCAACTTCAAACTGAGTTGGTGCTCAATTAAAGATGATGTACAGAACTTAAAGATTGCCTATCATTTCGGAAGAGGTTTCTCCCTTTATGGGTTTCCTCATTGAAAGTCTGTCTCTGTGTATACCTTATGTATGGCCCGTGCCTTTTACTCATACATCCATATATTTGTATAATGTTGATGATCACTTGAAGAAAGATTAAAGAATATTTTAATATACTTATTATTGTTTTAGCTCAAAGACAACAGGTCACCCCCACCCCCTCTCAATTGTATTAGTAATTTCAACAATTGGTATTAAATGGGTTCATTTTATTCAAGGTAGATCTGTGAGCTTAAATATGACAAGTCATGAATGAACTTCAGCCTCTAAGCCTCCTCTGTTTGATGGAACAAATTTTTCCCTTCTGGAAGATTAGAATGAGAACATATTTAATGGCCTTGGGTGCTGATGTTTGGGATTTTGTAAAGACTGGATATACAAAAGCACATTATTACTGTATCAAGGGTGATAAGTTAGAGTTCAGTTTAATGCTAAGGGGGATGAATGATATCTTGAATGGACTGGTTGAATCTGAGTTTGTAAAGGTTATGCATCTTGATACTGCAAAATAAATGTGGGATAAAATTATTAAGAGTTATGAAGGAAATGATAAAATAAAAAAGATGGAAAACTTCAAACATACAGATTGGAAATTTGAACAAAATAAAGATGGGTGAGATGAAACAATTAGCAAGTATTTTTTAAGGTTGAAGAACTTGTAAATTCAGGGGGTCTTGGTGAGAAGTTTGATGATTCACTCTTAGTTTAAGAAGATACAAGATCTCTGCCTGATAAATTTAATCCAAAGTCTCTGCAATAGAAGAGATTAAATGATCTTAAAACTCTGTCCATTGATCAACTTCTAGGAACTCTAAGCGCATATGAAATGAGAATTAACAAAGATAAATCAGGTACTAGAGAATCATCTTTTAAAACAAACAAGAATACTGATTCAGAAATAGATGATATTGAGGCAGGCTGTGAGAAGGTTAAAAGAAAGGGTCAGGAAAATATCAAGGGGAAGTTGCCCTTCAAGTTAACTGCTTGTGGTAAGATAGGTCATTTTGCATCTAAATTCCCCCATCCCGAGGAAAGGACTAGAACTTTGATGATGAAAAGAGTACAAATACAAGAAATATAATAGAAGAAAATTTTGGTTGCAAATAATGACAATTCCTAAGAGACACCGATAGTGACTCATCCTGTGAAGATAGGGCAAATGACTTCATGCTTATGGCCAAGGAGGATTATGATAATAAAAGCAGAAGAAGTGATGTTAATGATGAAGAGGTTGTGTTTGATTTGGAAGGAGAACTGATCAGTGCACTGGAAGAAATTGATAGACTCATAACTAAGAACATAGAAAAAAATTGTTGACATAGTTGGAGAAAGACAGTAAAAACATTAAGAGACTGCTCTGCTGAAAGTGGAATTAGAGAGGCAAAGAAAATAGAAAATATTGAAACAACAATTATTAGAGAAAGTCAGTTGCGAAGTCTTAGAAGAAGAGATATTAAAAAAAAGAAATGGAAATTTAAAGGTTATTATCGTAAAATCTACCAAGTGTGAAACTGAAAGAATTAACCTCCATTCTAAAATCAGCGAAATTTAAAAGTTGAAAGTGGATTGGGATATCAAGAAGGATCAAGTGGTGATCATATAGTAATACAGAATCTATCAAGTTTGTAAATCCTCAAACATTGACAGTCCTCTACTTGAGAAACAAAGAAAAGAAAATCAACCATAAAGAAGAAATGAAAAATCTCCGAGCTGAATTTGTAGACCCAGGAAAGATTATTGTGGCATGGCCAGAAATTGACCTCCTCAAAGAGACAGATTTTTCCAAGGTAGAAAGAGATTTTTCTATGGTTATTGTTTTCTCTGCTCTAATTTTGGTCATAAAACTATAAACTGTTCTTTAAGATTTGGAAGTATGAACAATCAAGATATTCAATGAATAACTATCTTCCACAAGCAAAGATTAGGCAGAGCCAAGCAACAAACAATCACGAGTTATAAATCATGTGATGACTGGGAGAAAGGGACACAGGTGAAATACAACAACATATATGAGCATAAAAATCCACCATGATCTATTATTCAGTGAACAAATATTACAGCCCCATCATAAGTATGGTCATAAAGCTGCAGACTTTCGCTTAAGGTAATACAATTCAAATTTGATCCCCACAACTGAAAATGTCAAAGTCTGGAAGAAAAGGGTTAGCAAGTGTGGACTAGTGCTATCAGCCAAAGGAAAAAGAATCCCTGACATATTGACAGTGGATGCTCCAAAAAAAATGACAGGCAGTGGTTTCCCAACTAAGTGACAAATCAGGAGGTGTAACTTTTGGAAATGATGCACTGGAAGATAAAGGTAAAGGAATTGTAAATTTGTGTAACGGAAAAAGAAAAAGCTCAAGATGTGTTTCTTTTAGAGATTTGAAACATAATTTACTTAGTGTCAGTCAAGTGCAGTGACCGAGGATGTGAATTTTTTTTACCTCTAAGACTATAGAATAAAATCTTTGAATTCAAGGTCAGCTAGTTTACAAAAGGTATAAGAACTTTGAAACAATGTCTATGTTTTAAAAGAAGAAGAAGAAGAAAGGAATGTCACTTAAGAAAATATGATGAAATTTGTGGCTGTGGCATGGGGACACAAATTAGCCTAGAATTTTTGATCATATAATCAAACTTCGAAACAATGGGGCAGTAAAGAATGAACTATAAATGCCATTAAGACAAGTTAAATCAACAAACTCAAATCAGTATGTATGGTCTCAAGACAAAGCATTTGAAAATTCAAAGTATTTAAAGGCTCTGACTAAGAATCAAACATGAAAAAAGATTAAAGGTAGTAAGGTATGACAAAGGAGGAGAGCTTAGTTCATGGAAATTCAAAAGTTCTTTGAAATAAGCATGTGGGATCAAAAGAGAGTATACTATTCCCAAGGACTCCACAACAAAATGGAGTTGTTGAGAGGCAGAATAGGACAATACAACAAATGCTTCAAGGTCAATAATGAATGAAAGGAACATACCTTAGACATATTGGGTGGAAACCATAAATTTGTTCATATCCTTAACAAAGCTCATCTCATACCACACAGTGACAAGACCCATATAGACTTTGGTTTTGGAAGACCTGCTTCAATCAAAGCATTTTAAGTTTTTGGGAGTAAATGTCATATCAAAACAATGGTAAGAAATATTGGAAAATATGATGACTGGTCTGATGAAGGTATCTTCTTGATTTATGCTACAAATAGTAAAAGGAATTTTACCCAATATACAATGATTTGTACACCATTAATTAGGAGTTATGAATATATAAAAGTTTATGAAGAAATCCAAGTCAGAAATGTAAACAGTGTTGAACCAAAAACAGAAGATAAGAGTTTGAAGATGAAGATGAACAGGTCCAAAGGATCAGAAGAAGAGTCGAGATCAGATGAAGATACAAATATTCAACCTGACATAAATAAGCAGAGAAAGAAACAAAATACTCCATAGAATTATTAGAAAGAATCATCCTGAAAATCAGACAATTGGGGATATAAATGAAGGTTCAGACAAGAAGGAAATTGATTAAAGACTTAGAACAATCTCATGTTGCCTTCGTATCCATGGCTAGACACAGGGAATTACAGAGGAAGCCTTGAGGAAGATAATTGGATTAGGCAATGGGCCAGAGCTTGATCAGGATTAGAGAAGAACAATACTTGGGAGCTTGTGTCCCTAGACCTGAGAATAAGAATACTTAATAGGTTCCAAATGGGTGTTCAAGAATAAAATGAATGGAAAAGGACAAGTTGTTAGGAATAAGCTAGATTGGTCTGTAAGGATATGCACAAGTTGAAGGTTAAGATTTTGATGAAACCTTTTCACCAATCTTGAATTGGGAAGCTATCATAATGTTTTGCTTATTCATGTCATAAGAACTTCAAAGTTTATCAAGATGGATGTTAAGTCAGCATTTCTTAAATGGAATCTACGAGGGAAGAAGTATATATGGAGAAACTTGAGGATTCTCTTTGATATATAATCATAATTATATGTTTTGTAAGCTGAAGAGGTACCATATGGATGAAAACAAGAACCACAAGCTTGTAGTGGACAATTCTACAAAGAGAAAAGAGGGTTCAAGAAGAAGAATGCTGTTGAAGCCATTATACATTAGAATCTGAAGGTGATAATTTTACACTAGTTGTTTTGGTTTATATAGATGATATTTTGGTCTGGCCACTAATAGAATCCCCATGGGTGGATTTTGAGTGTGACGAATTTTGATGTGTTTAAATGGGAGAGCTGTCATATTTTCTTAGCCTACAAGTAAAACAAAGCTTTACTTGAGGGAATTTTTATTTCTCAGGAAAGATATTTGAAAAGGGGAGGTATTGAATAAATTTCAGATGGAAGATTCCTCTACAGTTAGCACACCTAGCAGGGTGAGTTGGTTTCAAAATTTGAGTAAAGGTGAAGTATCTCACCTTATATGTTGATCAAAGGTCATATCAGTCTATGATAGGAAGTCTTCAGTACATCACAACATCCCATCCACACATAATTCATGTTGTTAGAATGGTAGGGTCGATTCAGTGTACTCCTAAGCGAGAATCATTTGGTATCAAAGGATAAACAATATTTGAGAGGAACAATGATGACTTATAGTGCGGCGTGAAATTCCCGAAATTTCCAGGTTAGCGCTTATTCCGCATCTTGATTTGGGCAATGTTGAGGAGAAAAAGCACCGTTGGAGGCATTTTTTTCTGGGTAACTTTCATTAAAAGTTGCATGGCTTAGTAAAAGAAAGGATCCATTTAATTATCAACTACAAAGGGTAAATACATTTTTGCTGCTACTTGTTGCACACAAATTTATGGATGATAAAAACTCTGCAGAGATGTGATGGTAAATTATGATCCCATAACAATCATTGTGATAACTTACTACGATTAGCATTAGTGTTTCCAAAAATCCTGTTCTTCATTTCAAGACTAAGCATATTTCAATCAAGTACCATTTTCTCAAAGAACAAATTACAAATGATTGTTGGCTGAATTATATGCAACCTACATAGCAGTTCGTGATATCTTTACTAAACCATTATCAACGACCCCTTTTGGGATATCTTCGTCAAAGGTTGGGGGTTACAATTGTGTCTAATCTGTTCACATGGTCAGAGTACTTATTGAATATCTGGTGTATTTCAAGATGCTCATAGTTGATAGAATTATGTTTTACCGGATCGGGGAAGAATGTTTCTTCGTGGTATGAGAAAAGAGAGTTTGCAAAGGAGATCTGAATACGTAGTAGGACATTTCCATCAATGCCAAAGGGATATTGTTGGCCGATATTTATATTGATTGTGAATGGCAAATAGTGCGGGCGGTGAATTCTTGTCATTGATGGCAGAATACAACAATGAGAGAATATCGGAGTGCAAAGTTTGTAACAGACTGGTAAACAGAAGAATGGCATAAGTATAGGAAGGATGTAACAAACGGGCATCAGTGAAGATAGCATGAGGCCGCAATTACAGGAAGAATGTACAGGAGGATTGTTGGCATGTTTTATAGGTATGCTTTTCATTGATGGCAAATGCGGTAGTGATGATGGCTTGAGTACAACAGTGAATATGGCAGTATTAGAGTGTGCATCGATGGACAAAAATGAACAATGTAGGCTCAGGAGGAGTTAGTGTAGATTCGAAATTCTTTAAAGTAAGAAGGATGTGTAAACAAGAACAGATTGCGCTGAAGAGATGGATATATCTCAGGCATTAGATCTAAGTGTGGGATCCGACCATTGTTGGATCAAGAAGAGCCCACTTCTGCGATCCTTTAAGGTATAAGGAGAAGCGGTCGTAATCGCGATATGAAAAATCATGACTAATCTGGTACAATCAGATCAAGGCTGAATCTGGACCGTTGATCTGAGTCCATGTCGGAGTTTCATGTGGATCGAGAGTTGAAGAAGTCGAATAATATTAACATCAAGAATCACGAAGCGATATGAGAAATCGCGACAATAAAACCATCAGATCAAGGTTGAATCTGGACCGTTGATTCCAGTCCATGTCAAAGTTTCCAGGATCGCGTGTTGGAGATGAAACAATGCAACAAAGACAGTATGTGTACAAAATGGTGATTTAATGGCGACCCGTTAAGTTCAAGATCAGATATGAACCTTTGACCTAACTCCATATCGGAGTTTCACGAATTGCGACATGGAGAGGCAAAGACCCAATGCATCAAGAATGCTGAAATCGTAAAATCGTGATTTCAATCGTAGTCGTTGAATCAATATCATATCTGGACCATGGAATCATGGGACATGTGGAAAGTGATCAAAATTCGTTGACTTGGGGTCCTTGAGGAGCATGAATAATAGAAATCCGCGAAATGAAATCCGCAGCTTTTTGCATAGAAGCGCTTGGTTATGACCATAGTCATATTAGGAAAGGAGCTAGTGCAGAAAAATTATGTATCAGAACTTCGGAGATCATGAAATAAAGTGTCAACACTCAACATAGGATTATTGAGGAATGTCAAAACCTGATTTAAAAGCAATGTCAATAAAATACATCCAACTAGTAGCGGATAAATTGGGTATTGATTGGAGGGTTATTGTTTTCTCTCATAGTTAACTCCTCAATTACAAATCTATTGTGAAATAGACTCATGATTGTAGATCGGTTGGCGTTTCAGTTGCTTTCGGCCGGATGTATTTCTTTACCCGAAGAAATCACGGTGGCCATTAGATAATAATATAAAGAAAATGAGACAGGCTGGAGGTTGGTTGTTACGGATGAGAGAAAGAATGAAACTGTAAGAAAAGAAAATGAGAAGATGTGCAGGAGGAGATTGAGAAAATGTGCAGAGAGAGATGAAACACAGAGCAGAATAATAGAACAAGTTGAAGAGAAGAATGACAGAACAAATTGATGTAGAAGGACACGCTAATGAGACGGATGAAGAAATGGTGAAAAACAGTTTGAAGATGACCAGATGTACAGAACAAAGAAAGATCGGTGAAATTGATGTTTCTGTGTGGTTGTATGTTTATATGTTCATTATGTTCTAGGGAGGTTGGGAGGAACCGGAGGGACTATTGTCCCTCAGGAGGTTCAAAGTGAGAGCTTGAACAATTGAAGCTTCCATCTGAGTTTGCACCAGGAGAAACTAGGGTGGTGGCGAGGGGTGGTGCAAGGGGAGAACAAACATTCTTTGCTATACAGGTTGGAGCACATTAATTGGGTGGTGCTTCCATCCAGTTGGTGCTATAACACTTGGAGAGTTGGTGCTTCCTTATAGTGGGTTCTAGAGAAACCGGGGTTGGTGCTTCCTTCTAGTGGGTTCTAGAGGAAACAAAGAGTTGAACACTCTCAAACCGTTCGCGACTTGAAGAAACAAAGGTAGCAACCTCAAACTGAGTTGGTGCTCAATTAAAGATGATGTACATAACCCAGTAATAATGCCTATCATTTCGAAGAGAGAGGTTTCTCACTTTATGGGTTTCTTCATGAAAATCTTTCTCTATGTATACCTTATGGCTGTGACTGATGGTCTTTACTTTTCTTGTCCATATGTTGTATAATGTTGATGATCCTTGAAGAAGATTAATAATATTTTAATAGACTTATTATTTAATCTCAAGACAACTGATTCACCCCCTCTCGGTTGTATTGAAAATTTCAACAATCAATATGTACCAACATCATCAAAATATACCTCATGTGTATGTACTAGTAATTTCAACAATCAATATGTACCAACATCATCAAATATACACCTCATGTATGTGCCAACCCATCAACTGCTTGTCTCAACCATGTCTAGTTTTGGATTAGTCAACAACCCCAACTTGAAATAATCATAACTTTGTACCTATAATGAATAAATATATGAAACTGATACATAATGTTCTTAAGTGTGTTTTATGAAATTCCTCTAGGTGGTACTACTTGGAACCTCTCAGAAAAGGCGTTATATCAAAAATAGCATACCTTGTTGAATTCAGGCTTATTCTAGAGAGAAACCTTGTAGAGCATGGCCCACACAAACTATTCATTGAATTGATATTAAACTATTACACAACAACTCGCGTATGTACGTGACCTATACAAGTTCATCCTATGTATGTACATGACTGATACAACTTTCACCCATGTATGCTTCAGTAGATGAATTACTTGAGCGTCCCTTCAGTCTTTCATTCCGTTCTGGTTTCTCTATCTTCTTCACCTACTTTTGTATATGTCCCTACTCCTCAGAACATGAGCTCTAAGCATCCATCTTTTCAAATATGTCTCCCTTCCTTACTTCATTCCTTGTTCTAGCCATGCTATTTGAAGTTCTCATCATGGAATTTCTTCTTGTGTTCCAACACTCATGGGATTTGTGGCCAAATCCACTACAGCTGTAGCATCTCATAGTGTTTTAGTGAACAACAATGTGTCCTAGTTGATCACATCTCTAACACCTCATGGTGTTATAAAATATTCCATTATATCTCCTTTCATAAGATCTACATTCAAAAGATTTGTGACCATATCCATTACATGAATAACAATGCCCATGAAAAATACCTTCATACCTTTGCTTTGGTGTCCCAAGAATAGATTCTTGATGTCTTCCTTGCTTTGTTCTTTTGAAATTTCCATTGCCTTGTGTAGATGGTTTCTTTGCAACATTGTCTTCCTTATTTGATGGATTTACCTCATGATTCTTTGAGGTGCTTTCTTCAGCATGTGTATCTTCTCCTTTGTATCCAAGACCTGATTTATCATATGGTGATATTTGACTTTCTAAGATCGCATCCAATATTAGTGATCTATTCAAGAATTTGTTTGAATTTTCTACCTTCTTTCTAAGGTCAACAATTCTAGCTTCTAGCTTACAACATGACTCTTCCTTTTCATTTATTTGATTCTTCAATAGTTCCTC
>SNQJ01S0049332.1:83450-93718 GCA_010110895.2 Picea sitchensis | reverse complement strand
TCACCTAATAAATTTCATGTATCTGAAAGAAGAATACTAAAATCCTAGCGAAACATCTCAAACTAGCTTCTCTTGTTCATTTTACATCTATGCATAGGTTAGTAGTCATTTTGTACCTCTAGCAATTTAGAGTTTCCTATTTTATAAATACCTCCGTTAGTCCATAATTCAGAGTCTCCTAAGTAGATGATCCAGGTGGATATCGGTGGCCACCCACCTATTCCAACTGGCTCACATACAGATGTCGTCTTGGCAATTTTTTTCTATTTTTTTGGGTCCTAAACTTCTGGGGCCGTTTTGAGTCCCTGAACAACGTTTTTTGGGCCCGCCATAGTCACACTGTAGACAGGGTTAGAGTGTGATGGCATATTGTGTAGTCCTCGGATAGATCTTTCCAATGGGATATCATGCGCCTAAAACGAAGATCGTATGCAAAAGTTACGACCTCGTGAAGTTGATGTACTGACTTACCCCAACAGGGCCCACATGATTTTTGGCGCTTCATCTCCTAGGGTTAGGTTTTTGGATGTCTAGGGTTTTGGCATTCATGTTTGATGTAAAAAGGCCTTTGGAGTCTCATTGGACTCATCTTCTTGTGAATGAGTGTAGTCGTCACATCTCTTTTCAAAGATAAGCTGCGACCATTCTAGCAAGCTTGTTTCAGTCTGCATTTTACAGTTTCAACATATTTCTTATTTAATAGAAGTCAAGTTTTATTGTATCTATGTTATTATTCACTGTGTCTTTGTGTTAGTATTATAAATTTGTGTTTTCATTTCGTTCTGCTCATAAATCCGGATTAGTAGACTCTTTACATTCTAACTTTCATCTAGTAGGTTGGATTAGAGGATTAGTAGATGATGTTTAGACCTGATAACTTATTAATAGTAGATACAAATAGGTTAGAGGGAATGTTTAGCTGGATTATTAAGATTTCTTAGTTGGGGTTAGAAGGCTTAAAGCAAGAAGCAATTAATCAAGTGGGTTCATGAGCATGAGTAGAAGCACCACTGATAGCATGGGAAGCAACAGGAAACCAACAACATTAGTAGACATTGCTTTATATGGAGCATAAGTATATCCAAAATCCAAAAGTATATGGATCAATTGTCAAACCATATTTTGCATTTTCAAATAGAGAAAACACGTAGATAACAACATTTTAATAGGTGATATGACCAATCTCAAGAGTATCGGGTTGGTGATAAAGATTCGTTTATCTCTTAAGAGATTACTATTTCATAAAAGCAAGAATAATCATAATAGATAATACAATAATAGCGAATCAACAATAAGTGTTTCTGTCACATGGTTCTTTTATTTCATTCGAATTATGAACTTGTTGAAAAGGTGGATCAGATGGAACATGTGTGTTCAAGCAACTTCTCATAGATAGTGCATTTACCATTCATACCCAAAAAAATTGATTAATGCCACCCAACCATCTCGTTATTATATATAAAACTCACTTGATTAGGTGAAAGGATAGATACTTTTTATATATAAATCTCACTTGATTAGGTGAAAGGATAGATACTTTTTATATATAAATCTCACTTGATTAGGTGAAAGAATAGATACTTTCACATTGATGTTGCAACAAAAGATTAAAATATATAGCTATTCCCATCACTATTATAGAGTTGGATCAATGAGTTACGGGTTGAACACAACTTCAGGGGAAACATGAGATGGTAATATTAGGGTGGCACCCCCACACATATCCCCTACTCGACCTATTGGATTGGCTCTTACCACCTTATCCACACTTATTCACTCTACTTGTCGATGCCTCTCTATCACATCTTGCAGAAGGAATTTTCCGGAATTGATGGGATTACAAGTGCTAGTTGAATGGTTTTGAACTCATCTTTCTACTTAAGAGGGAAATTTAGGTAACTCCTTAGCACCCTACCATTTTTGGCTCTAATCTCAACTTGACCAATCAAATAGTGACATTGAAATATCTCTTCTCTCTCTCACTTTTTCAAAAATAAGGGTTTGTCTTCTATTCATTTAGTAATGGCATTTAGGACCTCCTATATATGTATTAACATTGCATCGATCAAACAATTAATTGAGACGTAAGACAAAAGAACTCACTTACTTATACAAAAAAGGGAGTGGGTTATAGTTAAAACTTTTATCTTTTGTTGATCGAGTCACTTAACATTCTTTGGCCACAATTATCAATCTATTTGTACCTCGCCCTCTTTTGTCAATTGAATCACTTAACATCCCTCACCTTTCTAGTTACCCGAGTTTGTAATAGCATTGGCTTCACTTTATTAATGAATGCTACTAGTTACTTCCTTTCTTTATTAATGCTCCCCAATCTCTTTATTATGATATTTCTATGATGCTAAAGCTTTCTCTTTACCCATGCATTAATACATAAATGTTAACATCTCTTTTTTCTTACATGAGATTGATGACCCATGTTAAATTAGCCAAGTTACAAGTATTTTTCCTTTACTATAATCACAATTCTTATTGTTATTTTTTCATCTTAAAAGGAATTCAAGATTTTTGAAGATGTTTTTTAAAAATGATTTTACTTTTCTAAATAATTAGATGAAATATATGTGCACATGACTTGTAGAGAATTCTTCTTTTTTTATAATTACAATTCTTATTGTTATTTTTTATCCTAAAATAAATTCTTTTTCATATGATCATTTTTTATCATAAAGTCACTAATTCAATTTTCTTAGAGTGTTCTTCCTTGAATTTTGTTTTTCAATAAAATATTTTTTCCTGAAAAAAACTTTATGTTCAATGTCTATTTGGACTAAAAAGAAATAGGCATATCCTATCTTTATGATAGTGATGTCAGGTTTTATAAAGCCTCCATTCATAGCATAAAAAATATAGAAACTAAAAATATATTTTTACCAATTTCTCAATAAAACTTTATATTAATACCATTACCACATTAAACCATGTCAATTTATTTGATTTGGTTAATAAAACATTTTATTATTTAATATTGAGTTAGTTGAATATTTTAAATGTTGTTTCTAAATAAAATCTTATATCAATGTTATTTTCACGTAAATAAAAATATTATAAATATGAAATTTACATATAAATATTGTTACAATGCAAATATAAGTATCTTAACAATAATCAAAATTGTTAAGAGATTAGATCCTGCTTAGTGTTTGATAAATATGAGATTATTATTAATAATGATATTAATATAGATTCATTTTAATCTCATGGTTATTAAGTAGTTATATAATTAAAAATGATTTACACTTATTTAATAAATATAATATTAAAATGAATGCGTATCAATAATAATTACCAATAATGTGATTAAGAATGATTTACACTTATTTAATAAATATGATATTAAAATGAATGTGTATCAATATCATTATTGATAATAATTAACAATAATGGGATTAAGAATGATTTACACTTATTTAATAAATATGATATTAAAATGAATGTGTATCACTATCATTATCAATAATAATTACCAATAATTTATTTTATATTAGATATTTTTTAGTACAATTGAAAAACACAACTTATTTAATAGACTAATTTAATAGGTAGATAAACTCATGCCAACTGGAATTAGAATGATATTTTATATTAGATATTTTATATTACAATATTATTGAAGATCACGTGTCAATTGGGATTAGTCCGAATTGTCAGGAGGAGAAATGTTTCCCTTCTCACCTCGTTTCAATTCCCACTTGTGTCATATGTGTTCTTTTACTTAGTAGACATGAAATTAAAATGAATCTATATTAATATCATTATTAATAATTAAATGATTCCAAGTTAATAAGTGACAAACTCAACATGTCAACTGGGATTTGTCTGCAGTGTCTGGATGGCAATACATGGCCCTCTCCACCTCTCGTTTCAATGACCAATTATGACATATGTGATTTTTGTCCACTTGTTAACTTACTCAAATAGTAAGAGAGATCAAATCTCTTAACAATTTTCATTATTGTTAAGATACTTGTATTTGCATTGTAACAATATTTATATGTAAATTTCATATTTATAATATTTTCATTTACCTGAAAATAATATTAATATAAAATTTTATTTAGAAACAACATTTACAATATTCAACTAACTCAATATTCTATAATAAAGTGTTCCATTAACCAAATCAAATAAATTGACATGGATTAATGTGATAATGGTATTGATATAAAGTTTTATTGAGAAATTGGTAAAAATACATTTTTAGATTCTATATTTTTTATGCTATGTATGGAGGCTTTATAAAAATTGTCATCACTATCTTAAAGATAGGATATGCCTATTTCTTTTTTGTCCAAATAGACATTGAATATAAAGTTTTTTTAGGGAAAATATTTTTATTGAGAAACAACATTTGAGGAAGAACACTCTAAGAAAATTGAATTAGTGATTTTATTATAAAAAATGATTATATGAATTTGAATTTCGTTTAGGATGAAAAATAACAACAATAATTGTAATTATAGAAAAAGAAGAATTCTCTACAAGTCGTGCTCGCATATATTTCATCTAATGATTTAGAAAAGTAAAATCATTTTTTAAAAACATCTTCAATGTTTATCTAATATAATTTCTTTCTTTTGTAAGCTAAGTTCTAAATTTCTATTATGGACAAAATATTATAGTCATCATGCCTTGCAACCTGCCATATAGAAAACCAGGCTACAAGATTTTGAAAAAATAAAGTGTCATGTTTCTGTCAACTCATGTCTATGTAGATTTTAATCTATCACCCTAATGTTTACCTGCCTTTATCTATACAGAGTATACTTGATATAGATACTAAACATAGTCGATTTGAAAACATAGCTAAACCTGGTACCACTTCTTGGTTCTATTACCGAGTCTTCTATTCATGTTCCTCTACATCAACTTTGGGCTTGTCATCGTCTTCCTATTGCTTATCATATTTGATTTTTGTGGGATCTGTCGGTCCCCCTCCCATGCCTTCCTAAGTGGGTTTCTTCTACACTAGGACTATCCCATTGGTTGGCTTCTCTGATTGCATGAAATATACCTTTAGGGCATAGCGAGCCATTTCCTCCATCTTTTTATTTAACATTACAATACGATGCTCCATTTGATCCAGCTTGGCCATGAATTGAATTTGAAGAGTGTGCTTATCTTCCATAACTTGAGCTAGAATTGATTTGAGGGTCTATTATAGCTTTGTGGTCTTTTCTATTTTAGTATCTCCGGTGAGTGAGAACCCATAGTCCTTCACCCATCCAACCATTTCCTCTGCAATCTCTTGCTTGGTTCTTTCCATCTTACACTATTGTGCCTTTGCCTCGTATTGTTCCGGAGTCATCTTTGTGGTTTCCTTGAAGTGATTCTAATAGAATTGTTGGGCCTCCTTTGCCTTCCGCTGAGCCTTGGGAATATGAATATCCTACTCCTATTGTTCTTCTATCTTTAGTGGCCTCACTCGTTTACCCCTTTGGTTCTTCTCAATTTCCTAGTGCGTCTCCTCCTCTATGATGATTCCTTTTCCCTTGGCGTCAAGGTTTCTTCCCCTGCCTATCTGATTGGGGTTTTGTTCTTCCATGCTGAGAATATTCTTGTCTCGAACGTGTTGCTAGTGGTGGATTTAGTTTTGGTCTTCTTGTGTTTCTCTTGCCCCTTCTTCCTCTTAGATTCCTGTCTGAATTAACACTGGATTAGAGTCTTGATTTAATCCTTGAATTTGGTTTTCATTCTGAATTCTCCATCTCCTTGCGTTGCCCTATCCTTCCTCACAAACTCATCAAGTTTCCATTGGAAGATGGTGTGATTGCTTCCTAATTGTTTTGAACGTGGAGGGGTGCGATCTTGTTGGTGATTGAGACCACTATGTACTTTGACTGTCTAATTGTTATGGTGTCCATCCTGCATGTGGTATAAGACATTCCTTCGCCTTTTGTTTCCATAAATTTCTTTGCTTTCTCATCCGAGCAATCATCAGTTTGCATAGGCCTTGTTGTCTTGATGATTCATCATCTATCGGTTGGATTAGATCATGGCTTACATAAAACTCCCATTGGTGCGGACTTCCCTCCTTGCGGTCCTATTTTTGTCCATCTCATTGATGTCGTGGAAGTTTGTTTTGAGCTGGCCCACTCCTACCGAATCCCAAATTAGAATCATTTGCTAGTTTGGCGAGTTACTACCTGATTGACTAAATTATCGCCCATTTTGTTGGCCTTTTTGTGCACATGCAACGATGTTATGTTTGTGTTGGAACTGATAAGAGTGGCCACTTGTGCCCACTTCGCCAATTTTTTGAAACTTTATCCGTGTCCAGCCACTTCCTATATTTCTAATGGTTTGGACAATTAATTATGAGACTCTTTCCACCATGACATTACCATATACCTCTCTATTTGCTATATGGAGTCCATGCATCAGACAATCCAGTTCTGTAGCATTATTAGTGTTGTTTCCCAAGTGAATCACAAAGGTTTTCAATATTGATCCATGATGGTCTCTAAATACTCCTCCCGTACCTGCTAGTCCGGGATTCCCTGTCAAAGTTGAGCTTGATGAATCCTAGTGGGGGAAAAAGCCATGATTCTAGAGATGTTTTCATTGTTAGTCGAGTGTGTGGCACTACTAGTGTGGAGCTTTGATGAATTCTCTATTCCTGTAGAATTCACTTTTCCACTCCTTGATTTTTTTTTGCCTCTTGGACGATGTCTTGGATGATGAACTAGGCCTCGATCATGCTTTTATGCCAGTCTTTGAAAATTCTTCGATTTGGTTCCTTCCACACATTCCATAATAGGAGGCTCGGAAAAATGTTCCATACTCAGTTTGCAATGGGATTATGGAAGGGGGATTGTCTCCAACCTTCAATGGTCTGTATCAGTGTTACACTTATCGCGATAATGTCGCCAAACACAAGCTTGCCGATAATATCGCGAGTCAAAGGAAATTATCGGCCTGCTAAGTTTCCGCGCACGTTTTGGTTTATAAAACCGGTTTTGGGGTTTTATTTCCTTATTTTGCAAATGTTGCTTGTGGGGTTTGAGCTCTAATTTTGTTGTAACCATTTTCCATCAAGCAAACAAGAAAAAATCCATAGTTTTCAGTGCTATCAAATAAGCATTTTTGGAGTGGGGATCTACTCCAATCTACCATATCCATTGAACCAGGTATGTAAATAAAATTATGCCCTCATTTTATTTGTTTTTCAAGATTTAGTATAGGGTTTTCATGTCCATTAGATATAACTTGTTTTCCCCCTTTAAATGGAGGATTTAACAATTATGTAGGTATGGTATTTTAATTGTAGCATTTTTGAAGTTTTTTTGTGGATTTAGATTCTAAATTTCCCCCATTTTTTTTGTCCCATAGGTTTACAAATTTAATCAGTGATCCACACATTTCAAAATGCCAAAACCATCGGACCCAATGTGGGAGTATGGTATACCTTATGATGGCCATAACAAAATGAGGTTGAATTGCAAGTTATGTGGTATGGAAATGTTTGGTGGCATCAATCAATTGAAAATTGAAATACCACCTTGCCAAAATCCCAGGGAATGATGTGGAGATTTGCAAAGCATCTAGCCTAGAGATTGTCCACATTGCTAATCAATCCATTTTTGAAATGAATAAGAAGAGAGATCGAAGGGAAGAAACAAGGCTTGAGCTTGCAAATAGATGTGGAAGCACCTCAGGAGTGGGGGAACACGAATCCTCAGGCTCACATTCCACAATGCCTGGCCCCTCAACATCCTCACCTTTCTTTGTGCCGAGGTCAGTGCTTAGGGGGCATCCTTTTATTCAGTTGATGGTGAAAAAAAGGAGAATGAGGAAGTCGACATGATTGTTGCTAGATGTTTTCTATGGAGTGACATACCATTCAACATTGCCAAGAACAATCCATTCTACCACTCCATGTTGAAGTTGGTTCTATTGTTGGTCCAGGATAGAAGGGACCTTCTTTTAATGACTTGAGAGGGCGTCTCCTTCAAGGGGAAAAGATCGATTGCACAAAGATATTAGGTGAGCTGAGGGAATCATGGGAGATCACAGGATGCACCGTTATGTTAGACAGTTGGACAGATGGGAAGGGCATGTCCATTCTCAATTTCCTGGTTAATTGTCCCATGGGTACAATGTTTATCAAATCTATTGATGCATGGGCATATGTTAAAGATGCACAGTTATTATGTGAGTTGTTGGATAACTTCATCCGGGAGATACGCTCGCAGTATGTTGTCCAAGTTAGTATGGACAATGCTGCTAATTATGTTGTTGCTGGAAAGTTGCTCATGGAGAGGTATCAGACCTTATATTGGACTCCTTGTGTTGCTCATTGCATTGATTTGATGCTAGAGGACATGGGAAAAATTCCTTGGATCAAGGCAATTGCTTCCCTGTTCTCCATTGTCAATACGTGAATGGTTCCAGGTTGCCTGTGTTCTACCAATATTGTTGTACCCCGTGCCATCCCATTTCCTTTATTTATCTTTTGTGTTGCGTAGGGATTCACATAAGGTTAGTTTGTTTTCCTGCTGGCATACGTCTTCCCAGAATAGCGCTGATGCACCCTCCCTGATTTCCCTGAAACTATGGGTTTGGACAATGGCCCTATTGTTGTATGCATTGATCTAGATCATGGATCCTAGACTTGGGACCTCCATTTGTATTAGTTCTTCTCGAGGTATCCCGTTGGCATATTTTTGCCTCCAGATATGGCCCAAAAGGTCTGTGGGACGCTTCAACCAATGCCACCAGAGCTTAGTTTCTAATGCTCTGTTCATGATAAACTTGTTACCACCTCAATTGTATGTGCTGATGAAAGCCTTAATCCACAAGGTACAATCTGAGGGAAACCTCTAGGAGGGTCACCATTGTCACCTCAACATGTCCTCTTCTTCTTTATACCGACTCTCCTCCGGCTGAAGGGGGTTATTCCCTATTAGGATTACTAAGACTAGGAAATGAAGCACAAGGTGACGTTGATAGTGGCCTTAGTAAAATAGGGTTTGGGGATTTTCGGGTTTTTTATAATAAGTGATGGAAGGATACCGAGATTAGTACCAAATCCAACTAGGGCAAAGGAGTCAAGGTGAATCAAATGGTAAATGAGGTCAAGAAGAAACCCTCAGGGGAGTTGGCTTATTTTCTCGAAGGATTAGGGTTTGAGACTAGCACCATGAGATTGAAGTAATCCCTCACTCAAATAGATCAATAATGAACATCAAGGTCTACAAGAAGGGCTTCCTCATGGGAATGGCCTCCACCATCAAAATCAACTATGACTTGATGAAACAATACTTAATACTTCAACCAAGGAACCATAAGGAAAAACATAACATGGTATCAAATACTCACCAAACCAACAAGGAAGAATGAGGGAAAGCCTAAACTCCTTCCTCCAAAGTAGTTGATAACTCCTCAATGAATCGATCTTGAAGGCTTAGTAGAAGACTTGATAAATTCCACCATTAATTTTCATGCACCAAATAAAACCAAGTAGGAAAATCTTCAAGCATTAACAACAATCATCCACAAAGAAAAGAACCCTTAACACCATAAATGCTCCAAGAAATATATATCAATTAGGCTCCAAAAGAGAGAGCTCCAAATTATCCAACCATGAGTGAAAATGAAGAGGTGCATCTCTTTATATAGAAGATGCTAAACCTCTTTTACAATAAAATATTAATTTCTCACGCGATTCCCTAAATTTATCCTAAGAAATTAAACTAATAGCTAATTAATCTAATACAACAATAAAGTAAAAAGTGGTCAAGCCACATGTACAATGAAACAACCCCAAAGTGAGGGTTTCTCCTCCAAGAAAAGGTCAATGTTGTCCCAAGTTTCCATGTTGGCCTCCAAAGGCCCCTTTGACATATGTAAAATGGTCAACATCCTCTTCAAAGGTGCAAATCGACCCTCCCAATGTTGACATAAACCCTCCAAAGGGGGCGACTCCAATTAAATAGCTCCATAAATTGGCCAAATAATGCTCAAATACCTTCAAGTAACGTCTCAAATGAATTCCCATGGTCATACCTCAGGTTAAGGAGACTCTACGGAGCATGGGAGTGACTTCCCAAGCTCAAAAATAGGTCATAAAACCCTCAATATTCATAATGACGTCAAATGAATCTCAACCCACTGTTGATATTATGGTAGCTGTGGGAGGTATTTACCTCCACGTGTAAACCTGACGAGAATAGAATATTCTGGGAAGCAAGAAGAAACCCTAATTAGTTGGCTAATAACCCTAGAAGACAAGTCGGCTCAAGAGG